>PVKB01003713.1:0-181053 GCA_004027205.1 Ctenodactylus gundi
TCACAGAATAGGCTTGTTTTTGTCTGGGTCCAGTGTGGTCACAGGATGGCCTGGCCTGATGCTGATGTTCTGGGAAATGGTTCATGTGCAGAAGGGGAACACCAAGTGCGGGCCACATGAGTCTGGCCAGCTCCTGTCTGGCAGGGGCTGCTTTTTTCCTTCCCTTGTCTTTGTGCCTGCTTCTGCCTGCAAACAGAACGGAGTCCAGCTTCTCAGGCAAAGGCAGACATGTGTTCTGAAGGACTCTGTGAGCCCACTGGGCGTCTTGCTCTAGGGATGTGTGAAATCCTGCTACTGGGAAGTTTATCTTTCTGTCTAATTGGATTTGGGTGAAGCTCATTTTTTTCACTCCTCAGGGGAGCCTCAGACAGAGCAGCGCTTATCTCCCTTCATAATCTTGAACATTCTGATTAAGTCTCTGTTTTCGTTAGTGAGTCACTCCCAAATCTCTTAAGCCCTATAGGACACTGTCAAACTCTTCCCTCACCTTTACTGCTGTCCTTTGACTTGGCTTCAGCAAATTCCATTTTTGAAGGAAATCTAAAAACAGAGCAGGTGAAAACGTTGGGGTTTGGGAGGATGGCAGGTAGAAGCTGGTAATGAGAGGAAATGCTACAGAGAAAAGATTCAGCGAGGTTCTTTATTCATAACAAAAAGAATCAGGGCCACCCAGGACCAAGGAATGCTGAGGTCATCGAGTCCACAGACTGCCTGTGCACTGATTCCCTGTCCCAAATCCTTGAAAAATCTCCAGCCAGCCTAGGTGGAAATGTCTTCATGAAGTTTGAGGTGGAGCTGTGACTGAAGGCAGGGACAGGTTGGGAATCTGGGAACTTCTTATCCCTGTCCTAGTCTTCAGAATTCAAGACCAGGCTCCCTCAGTGTGGGGTATACCTGGAAGAACTCACAATGAGGCAGGATGATTGCCATGAGTCCAAGGCCAGCCTGAGCTACATAGTGAGTTCAGGTCCAGCCTGGGCTATAGAGCAAGACCCCCACCCATCTCTCTCTCTCTCTCTCTTAAAAAAAAAAAAGAATTTAAAGTGCTCTTCAAAAACCAAGCACTTTCCTTAGAGCTATGTCAGCAATTCGTTCCTTTGTATTAGTTATTCTAACCCCATATTTTTCCCAAGTGGAAGGGCAAACATTGAGCCCTAATAATTTGCTCTAAATACAGATGTGCAATAACTGTTCTCCTCCAGAGGACAGATAGACGAGGCAGCGTGAGTACATCAGGGATTTGGGGTAGCACTGAAGTCAGGAAGAAGGGGCAGGGAGGACACAGGGAAGAACCAAATTAAAATTCACTTACTTTATAGTTTTGCCTTAGGTCAATCCTTAGTGGAGATTCTTAGGAGTAGGACTGTAATTTGGGAGATGGAGGAAGGATCTGGTGTAGAAAATTTGAAAAGAATTTCCCCAACTTTACATGAAAGGGCCTGTGTGACTCACCTTGAGGTTGTCTCTGAGGGTGGGGATTCTGCAACCAAAAGGGGCAGTTCAGAGAAGTCTGAGCCCTCGCTGGGTGGTGTGGGTGGTTGGCCTGAGGGATACGGTTTGGGTTTGGCCAGAACTGGCACGGAAATGGAAGGTTGCATGGCATTTGTTGGATGGGGGAGCAGAGGCTTTCCCACAAGGCAGTGTGCCCTGTTATCTCAGTTATTTCTGTCTTGACGGGACACAATACCTGGCATCCACAACTTAAGGGAGGAAAGGTTTATCTTAGGGCACAGTTTAAGGAGGCCTCAATCCTTTCTTGGGCAGCTGGATATGGCAGGAAGGGTCTAGTGGAGAAGAGTTGCCCGTGGCATTGCAGGAGGAAGGAATCAGGCCTGGAAAAAAATTGGGACAAGAATAAATCCTTCCAGACCCCATGCCCATGACTTTCTATGTGCCCAGTAACTCCCCCACATACCTGTTATTCTCCACACACCCAGCAATCTGCCATACCCTTCCAGTCCCCACCTCTCAATGGCACTCAAAATACATAGGTAATCTACAGCATGCAAATACATGAGGCTTTGGGGGGCCCTTCCAGATCCAAACTATAATACCTGTCTTCTAGGCAAATCTAAAAATCTGAAAACACTAGCAATTGCTAGTTGGCAGGTCCCATTAAGGTCAGTGTTCTGGGGTTGCAGCTCGCTCTCAGAAGGTCAAGGAATGGAGCTGACTTGGTAGTGGGTGGCTTGTTTCAGGCCTTCATGCCCTCTGATCTTAGATGTTTTCTCTTTACGCTGTCTAACCCCTGCCCTAGATCTTGCTGTGCTTGGCACTGCCTGGGTGACAGAAGAGACTGAGACTTCCCTCGATGTGGAATGGGAGAATCCCCCAACTGAGGTGGACTACTACAAGCTACGGTATGGCCCACTGACAGGGAATGAGGTGGCTGAGGTCACCGTGCCCAAGAGCAGTGAACCCAAGAGCCGGTATGACATCACCGGTAAGTCAACACAGAGGACGCGAAATGATTACTGTGGATGCTGAGGTGGGGACTGTGTGCACAGAAAGTCCTGAGGCCTCAGGAATCATACTTAAACCCTGACTTTTGAAACTTCTAGCCACAAGCCTGCTCTGGAGCATATCAGATTTGGAATCCCAGAGTACTTTGTATCAGAGCACATTTCTGAAATGTTTTCCTAAGTAAACTAACCCTTTTGAAGACCCTGTCTGTATCTTAGGTTAGACCTGATGGCATACAGATACTCCTCTGAAGAAGTGTGTGAGTGTGAACGTGTGTGTGTGTGTGTGTGTGTGTGTGTGTGTGTGTGTGTTGGTTGATATTGGCTTATTGAGCACAATATCTGGTAGGGTATGTTATATATTAGGAGGTTTGGGGTTGGGACTCTTTGTCTTAGATAACTAAGCTAATTCTGATCAGATCTGGAGCTCAGGAAAGGTGGTTGCAGGGATGGATCAAGTTTTTTAATGCTTGAAGTTTACACAATTTTCAGGGCCTCCTCTTAAAAAAAAAAAAAAAAAAAAGCAATATGCTATCATGAATTCCCAGTTAAGCAAAGGGTTTTGGAAGAAGTCTGTACAACTGATGGGCTCTGAGCTTATTTACCTCATAATAAATCCTCCTCTGGGCCTGGTCCTGTGTCTTCTCCCTTAGTTTCTTCAGGAGAGAACACCTCTTGTAGTTCTCAGTATTCACGAAGTGGACGATTGGAGGCCCCATATGTACTTCTGCAGAGAAATAACTTTTATAAAGAGAGGAACCAAGGCTAATTGTTACAATGAAAAGGAAAGGGCATTTTGAGGGAAGACAGTATTAGGGAACACTTGGAGCTATAAATACAATTGAAAAATAAATGCTAGATGGCCCCACAAAGAACAGGGCTCCCCCAACCTCATCACTCCAGGCTGATCCCTGACTAATAACTCTTCTGATGAGGCCTCCTATCCTACTCACCTGAGGCTCTTTATACGCATGAGAGGTTAGTCTGTGGTGGGAACATAACCAGTCATCTACTCACAGGAGACATCCAGCAGTTGGGTCCAAACCTATTCTTACACTCAGCACTGGCTGTTTGTTTCCAGGTCTGCAGCCCGGGACAGACTATAAGATCGTGGTTGTCCCCATAAGAGGAGATCTGGAGGGCAAACCGATTTTACTGAATGGCAGAACGGGTAAGAGCTATTTGGAGGCATTATGAATATTTAATATGTTTGTATTCTGATGTCTTTCTTGGATGACTACTCTCTGGATAAGATTCTGGGATTTGCATGTAGAGAAGTTTTACCCCTTTATGTACAAACATTTACTTTCGAAGTAGGGAAGGGCAAATAGACTTCTCCAATTTCAACTTCTACCTGCTATAGAAAATTATGCTGGAATCTTGGAATCAAGAGAAAAATAAAACATTTCTGACAACTTTTTATTTACTTCAGTTGTTTCAATCTCTGGGTTATTGTTTTAAAGCATTTATTATCTTGAACGTTAGCATAAAGGTCTGTATAATCTCAAGAAGCTGTGCTTGTAGGTTTTTTTCCCTCTGATATCCACACTATAGTCTGCTTCAGAATATCAATATATTAAAGACCGTGACATGGGAGTAGTGTCATAGTTAGCATCTGTATATCAAGAAAATGGACAATGGAAAAATGTTATAAATAATAATTTATAGTGTATATTAATCAGAGCAGAATTTGAAAACATTGTAGACAAATATACATACATTTATGCATATAAAACATCTATGTAACTTAGTTTTTAAACAGTATTTTAACCCCTATTATAAGCCTCTTGCAAGAACTTGTACTCTTGCCCACACCAGGCTGGTGACATGTGATCTAGAACATAATGAAACTGGTGGAAATTAATCCTGGGAGCCAGCAAAGAATGAATCTTTTGATTTTGCATCATTCTTGAACAGTATTTTAGTTCTTCCTAACTGGGTCCTGGCAAGCTAATTGGGGTGCTGAGGATGAGGGTGAGAGGATGTGAGGACTGGATTTGCAATTTCATCTGCTCAAAAGACTGCATATTTGGAGTAGGAAAGAGTCATAGCTGGGAAGTTATAAGGGTTATGATATAATTGAATTTAAAAATTAGACAATATAGACTGTGTTGGCTGCCTGAATAGTGGACCAATGAAACATGTTGGTGGTTCAGAAAGTGGGAAGTACCTCCTTGCTTCCAGTGCCTTTTTCTGTGGCTGTGAATTAAGAGTTTACTATCTGCTGGGCAATATACTCCCTAAGTATTTTTCATGAATTATTGCATTTAGTTTTCACAGCAATTGTACGAAGCAGGTGTTATCTTTGTTTTTGCATCATATGCATAAGAAAGCTGAGGCTTAGAGAAATTAAGCTCTGGATCATCCAGCCAGGAAATGACAGATCTAGGATTGGAATGCAGGATATATAAGTCTAAGCCTATAGGCTTAGCCACAAAGGTAGAGTCATTCTCCATTTTACCCTTTGTAACAGATGCTTTTTTTCCCCCTCTTACGCCATCAAGACAAAGAACAAGTCACCTCTGGTCCCCAAAATGTGTATGGAGCTATTACCTCATATACCAAGAAATGCTTCATCCGATTCCAAGTGTGTCCTCTAATTCAACTCAATGCTGATGCTGTGTACCCAAAGATAGTATCTGATCCTACAAGTTGAGGACTCAGTTCCATAAGGCTTCACTCACTTCAGAAGCTAGTCCCTTCTCAAGTTGTGATCTATATTTCTGACCAGCCAACAATAAATTGGTGGTTAGGAATCAATATATATGATTTACTCCTTGGGTTCAATGAATGTATTAGAGCTACTCATAGAACATAGAGAAACACTCTACATACCTTAACTCATTTGATATAAAGGATATTACAAAGGCTCTAGGTTAACAGCCAGATGGAAGAGTGTGGAGAGCAGTGTTTGGGAGAAGGGCCATGGAGCTTCTATCCCTTCTGAGCCTGCCACCCTCCAGGTACCTCCATGTGTTCAACAACCAGGAAGCTCTGGGAACCACGTTCTTTGTGTATTAATGGAGACTTCATTTGGTAGGCATTATTGATTAAGTCACTGACCATTTGTGATTAACTAAACTTTTAGCACCCTTCTCCACTCAGGGGATGAAGGCGGTGGGGTGCAAAGTTCCAAATCTCTAGTCATTTGATTTGTTGCCTTTACAACTAGTCCCCATCCTGAAGCCACTTGGGAGTTCCCAGCCATCAGTCATCTCATTATTATGCAAAGACACAGAACACTAATCAAGTTGGAGACTCTAGGGGCTTTAGGAGCCCTGTGCCAGAAAATGGGGACAAAGAGCAAATATGATTTCTTATTCTAAATCACAGCATCACACCTTTCATCCTTCTGGTCTGTTACTGCTGGCCAATTTTCATACTGTCTACTCCTTAACTAAAAAAAAAATTCTGTGACTCTTCATTGCCTTAGGAGTGGGCCTAATCCTTTGATTATAGTCTCAGTGGGCCTGCCCACCTTTGGCCTTTGCTATTATCACTACTTTCCAACAGAATGGCTTTCTGTTCCCAGACTGTTCTTGGGATTTCCTTGCACAGAAGGCTTATCCATACACTCAGCATTTCTTTGTCTTGTTACCTCAGCCTAGAAAACATGCCACCGTTATCTGTAGCTATCAATTCATCAAATATTTATTACAAGACATAATAAAAGATATGTTGTCCCTTTAGAAACTAACAAATATGATACATTTTGGTCCCTGTCCTTTGGGGGTTCATAGCAGTAATATCGCTAATCCTTCCAGGCTCTGCTCTAACCTCAGCTTCTCCCCTGTCACCTTCTGTGACCATGTTAAATGTCATCTATCTCTGTGTCTGAGTTCCTTAAGCATTTACCTGCATGTGGCCTAGAATTGCTAGTTAACCTTTCCAGTGTATTATTCCAACTAGAATATTAGTGCCCAAGAAAGGTTTTATTGTCAATTATATCCAAATCAGGATGGGATATTTTATTGGATTGCAAATGAATCGATGTCATGTGTTCTTCTAACATTAATAAGAAGATAGTGTAATGTCCAAAAGAGGGAATACTTTGAAACCTGGCTAGATTGCTAATTAATTTCAGAGAAAAAAGAATGGGTTTTCTGAAAAAAATTTACATTTCAGAAGATGGAATGACATTGGATTTTAAGAATAGCATAAAGATAAGCAGGGAGGAAAGGACACAGTTCAGGTATTTTCCATTTAACAGGTCACCCTGTGGAACTCGTTAAACCAAACCTCTGGAGACCAAAGAATCTCTAAATAAAAAGTTTATTGAGCTGTTATTGCTGCTAGCCAGAAGAAAAGGTCTGGGTTCTTGAACAAGGTCTTGAAACTCCCAGTCCCAAGCTAGGTAGCATTGAAATGATTTCTGCAGGACCCTGGGCCAAGAGTAAATTTTAAATTCAAGGATGAAAAGCATGTTGTTCACAGTGAACCTACTTTGATTATAGCTAAGAAGGGTGGGATTATGCGAGGCTAGGGAAAGATTTGGGAGAAGAAGGCAGCCAGTGTGGAGAAGTGCTTTCTGGACTGGTTAAGGTCAACAGTTGTAAGTTTATAAGAAAACAAGATGTGGTGGCTTTGGTGAGTGATGGGACTTAAGGTTTCAACCTATATTTAGAAATGTGAACAAGTCTTACAGTTAGTTTTACCCATAGCTCTTAACTGATTAACTCTCCTTATCTTCCCCAAGCTACCCTAGGCCTTTGTAATTTAGGTTGAGTATATCTCAGAATTTTTCTGTTTTTGAAACTAATATCTTGAATGGGATAAAGTTGACAGAAAATCCTCACCCTTTTAACACACTCATAGTAATTACAGCACGTCCCAGCAAGGGAAGTGGGTCAGTCGCGATGGCAGCAAGTTCAAGCCAGGCCGTGTCTTCAGAGGAGATGTCCTTGGACTTCCTGGTCCACCTTCACAGCCACATTTCATATCAAATGATGGAAAAGACAGTTTACTTTTATTATCAATTTCTGCATTTATAAAGAGTTGGACTAAATGAGTTTGAAGCCTTTTATCTCTCTCTCTCTCTCTCTCTCTCTCTCTCTCCTCTCTTTTTATTATGACCATTTAAAAAATAGTGTCTATGGTTCATGTTTCTTTATAGTGAGTATAAACAAAGCACACTTGCTTTGTTATAATCTCCCAAGCTCCCAAGCACAGCAGAGCCTTAGTCCAGCATATTCATTTTTCAACAATTTTTTCGCAAAAGTTTCTCCCATAGACTGTGCTATGGAATAGAAGTTTTGTTTCTCTTTCTTTTTCCCTTTTTACTGCTTTCTCAACAAAATTCCATTTGAAATGATGTAGACTTTCTTTTCCAAAGTTCTTTGTGTTCCTGTATGAACTCCCGTCATCATACACAATGGCTGACAAATAGGGACACTCTGCCATTTGAGTGATGACTATATCATAGTGGGCTTCTCTATACTGTGAAGCTTCATAAATACTATCTCTGACCCTTAAAATAAGATTGCAAGTATTATTTAATTTTGCAGATGAAAAAGTTGAGCCTACCAAGTTTAGAAGACTAAAGGTGACCAGTTCAAGTGAATAGCTGAACTGCCATGGAACTAAAATTCACTAGAGATCAAAGTGGCAGAAGCAGAACTAGAGAAGTACAAAAAGAGGTGTTTGTCTCTCCACACATGTTCTGTACTAATGGTGCCCTGTGATTAATTTTGTTGTCACAGTGGAAATAAAGTCACAGTGGCCTCTAAAAGTAAGCCTGTGAAATTATAGGTACAGGAGTACAGAAGCACCTTTTCTGTGAACTCACCTTCAAATTGGTAGCATAGGCCATGATTTTCATGTTTTCCTCCAAGCTCAGACCCCCATATTGTGGTTATGCCATTTTATACTACCCAACTAGGTGATTCAAACATGGCCTCTATGAAGGGGGAACGTATTTCCTAATACTTGTGGCTGTGTGTTGGAGTGTGGACATGTGCTGTTGAGTACTGAGTATTACAACAATGGCTGAAGACAACCATTTTCTACCTAACCTCCTAGAAAATATTGTTCTAAAGAGGAGTAAACTTTTTTGATACTCCTAATCAACTTCTTTTACATATTCAGCTTAGCAGTTTATGTCTCTTTGAGTTGAGACTCATCTTTCTTCTAACACATGAACTCAAAGATAGATTGTCTATCAAGACTTTCAAGACTTGCCTTAAGTCTCTCTGAGCTTGAGTTGCCCCAAGAAAGGTCTACTAGGATGCTAGTGTCCAGCAAGCAGGAAGTTTCAGCTGGTGGAGAAAATTAGGCCAACTTGGAGAGAGCTTGTCTTGTAGTGAAGCTACAGCTCTGACTTCTCTATGCTTTGGCCAGCTTCTGTGGCCACTGGAAGACTGGCAGTGAAAAAACAGTTTAATGATCCCACGTGTCTTCTTGTGCAGAGGTGGTCTCTTCTTTGGCCACACTGTGGAGGGTCACATCTTTGAGGTCTTTCTCCTATTCCTCTGTCAGCATCTGATAGCTATCCTGAGAATGCTCAAGGAGACCAGGTCTGTGAAGAGCCTCATTCTTCAAGTTGCTGTTAGAGAATTGAAAAAAGGAGGAATTAAAGGGTACAGACAGCCTTGAGTTCTAGGCCCATCTACCTGACTCTGATCTTTGAGAGAAGTTGTGTCTTTTCTGTGAGTTAAACTTTCAGGTCTCCTATAATCTTGTCATGGTTTGATTCTATTTTTACCACCTATTTTCATAGCCAAAACTGCTTTTCCTGGACATATTCTATCTCATCTCTCAAGTACTTTGAAATGGTTGAGGGTAACAGAGATTCAGGGTATTCTGCAGTTTCCTTCATCCACCCTGTGTATCTGATGGACTTCTCAGCACTAGTAGGGAGCCTTGAACCATCTAAGCTCTCTGGGCCTGTCTGTGGGCCTGGAAGTTATGGAATCAGCACTGATATGGGGCTGAGATCGAAGGTGTGAGGGACTCTGGGTTGACCATGTGTGGGTCACTTTGGAAAAGGTGAGGACCAGGGGTATCAGGAGCAGGACTGTTAGGATGTTCTTATGTATTTCGTCTGTCCTCACTCTTCCATTTTTAGTTCATCACTAATTTCCCCAGACTGAGATGCTGCGTTTGGAGGGCTTTTGTCATCCCTTTTGTGTCATTTGTAGCACCATTGCTTGAACAGAAAGAGCCATCAGGGTAGCAAAGGAGTCCTTGCTGTCCTGCCTCCTTTCTCCTGGGCTTCTTAAAGTCTGCTTGAGGCTCCTGTGACCCTGGATGGGGCCTGTGGGTATCTGTGTCCTGACTGCTCCCCCTTTCCTCTCATGATGCCCATTCTACAATGAGGTGTGTCTACTGCCTGTCTCCTAGAAACAATAGGCAAGGTTATGTGCCCCCCCCCCCCATTAGTTGTCTCTCCAAATTCTAGTTTACTACTGTTGCTAGATTTCAGACTGCAGTAATCTTTAAGGGCACATTTTATTTTAAGATTTATTATTAGAAGTGATTCTGTAATAATAGCCTGGTAATTGTGCTGCTTAGATTACAATGGCATAAAATGAAAATATATAATCTGATAGATGGGAGTGGGCTCAAATATTAGATTTACTACTTAGCATGTCTCAAAGCAAACTCTTGGTCTCATCCCTGTTTCTAGTCCATCACTATAGATGGTCACTCAGTTCCACAAACCACACAGGTCTTGGCCTAGCAGATCATTAACTATATCCCACATTAAGTCCTTGGCAGATTTTGACAATTTTTTCTTTGTAAATTTCCAAACTCAACTGCTCCCTGGCCATTAGTGCTATAATTGTCTGCAGGTTACCATCTTGCATGTGAGTCATTAAATGTCCTCCTAGGTGACCTCCACTCTTGTCCTGCTAGAGTTTGCACAGCAGCTAGAGAAATCATAGTTAGATCATGTCATTGTGTTTTTCCAAAGCCCAGAAAATTCTCATCTCATTCAGTGTAATAGTCAAAGTCACCACAATGGCCCTCAAGGCTACCTGCAGTCTACTCTCCTCACCCTTACCTCACTGGTCTGACCTCCAGCGACTTAATTCACTATGTTTAGATATATTGGCCTCCTGTTCTTTTTTTTTTTTTTTTAATGAGTACATGAACTAGGGCCTATAGACTTGTTGATCCTTCTGACAGGAGTGAATGTCCCCAAAATTTTATATGGCAGACTGACTCGTTTCATTTGGTTCTTCTTAATGAGAAAGATTTTTCCTGGATTCCTTGTCTAAAATCATGGGTATTCTTTGCTCCTTAGTTTCTTTCTTTCTTTATTTATTTCTGTCTGTCATTCTTTCTTTTTCTTTCTTTTCATATTTTTGATGCTGGAGCTTGAACCCAGGTCCTCCCACACGCTAAATATGTGTTCTATTTCTGAGCTACTCCTTGTTCTGCATTTTGTATCCCTTTACCTTGCCTTATCTGACTCATCTCAAAAGAATGTAGGCTCCATAAGAGAGTTTCCAAAGGCAGCTGTAACAACACCCAAACAAGAAAAAAATTTTGTTCGCAGTTACGGAGAGTAAAAATCTGAAATCAAGACATCTCCAGGGCTCCTTCTGATGTCCAAAGGAGAGAATCCTGTCTTGCATCTTGTAACCTGTGGTGTGCATTGGCCACCTCAGAGTTCCTTGACTTACAAACACATCACACAAGTCACAGAAATACCTTCTCTTTTTCTGTCTCAATATTCTTCCCTGCTGTGCACATTTGTCTCTGTTGTCCTCCTTTTACAAGGATGCCCTGTCATATTGGATTGGATCCAACTTAATGACCTCATTTTAACTTGATTATCTCTGGAAAGACTAAGATACTAGTCTGTGACTATTGTCTTAACTATCTCTGCAAAGAGGGTGGTCCTAGTCAACATGTTTTGGTGGGGGCGGAGGGGGAACTGAGAGGGAACTGAGAGGGAGCACAATTAAAACAACACTGCAGAATCCCTAGGTTTAAACAGACATTCAATTTCTGTTGAATGAGTTGGTGACTCCTGTTTACTAGCAGAATGATCTTAAGCAAATTATCTCACCTCTCTGAGTCTGACATACAGTTAGTACTTTAAGAGGGGCAGCCTTTATTAGTTTCCAAAACTAATACATAGGAAGTCTGGTAAATGCCTTGAATTTTTTACTATGAGATTTGATGTACATGAGTTTATGCATAAAAATCAGAAGACAAAATATGTGCTCAATAAATGGCAGTGAACTTACTAGATGAAGTATTCACTGCTTCTGGTGATGGAAAATAGTTCATATTTATACACAAATAGAACACTATGATTGCACTCAAGGGAGGTGCATTTTAGCTGATGTTATAAAATGGAACTATGTGAGGTAGTAATCTCTCTGGAGAACTCTTGGCCCAAGAGCAGCATGGGGAGAAAAAAATGTTTAGGCTTCTGAGAGTAAGAGATGTTCTGGGTGTCTTACCCAAAAGGATACCAGTGTGTTGGTGCAGGGTTCTGGTGGCAGGTCTCAGCTTTGTTCCATGCAGCATCTTTTTCAGCAACCTTGTTGCATGTGCTGAGATGGCTTCCTTCTAAGGCTCTCCAAGGACAAGAATGTGGACAGAAAAAAGGGCAGTTTGGATGAAAAATTAAGCTATTAAAGGAATCTATAAAGTAAAAACGTAACAAGAATAAATGTTGGGTCCAGGTAGATGCAAAAAGTTTAGATGATGTGTATTCACATAGAGGGTCTCAACCTTTGATATGTATGGGGTAAATATTTTTAAAATTTCTTTTTAAAATAGAGATGCCAGAGTTTATCTAAGACCTTCTAAAGAGAATATCAGGTGATAGCATTTAGCAAGTTTTAACAAAGGTTAAGAACCTTATTTCACAAATGGAGAGACATGTGAAAGAATGATTTTCTTTTCATTTATTTATTTATTTATTTATTTATTTATTTATTTATTTTTGGTACTGGAAATTGAACCCAGGACCTTTGTTCTGAGCTACATCACTAGCCTATTTTTATGGCTTACTTGAGACGGGTTCTCACTAATTTGCCCATGCTGGGCTTGAACGTGATTCTCCTGCATCAGCTTCCCAGAGTGCTGGGATTGTAGGTGTGCGCTACCACACTCTGCCAAGGCTAGGAATTTTTTAAGGCCAACAACAAAGCATCTGTGTTCTAGACTATGGCCTACATATTTTTTTGAGAAAGTACTTTATGAATATAAACTCCACATTGGCAGGGATTTCTGAGTTCATTTATGGCTGACTGCTGAGTGCCACTACATTTCTTGTCATGTGATGGATATGCAACAAATTGTTGTGGATTAGATGAATCAAACTTTGGAGGGTTTTATTTGGAAAGGAAAGGAAGAAGAGTTGTATACCTGTAAGTGCTAGGTCTAAGAGCTGTCATTGGAAGGAGTGAATAGGAGAGGTCAGCTGTTTTGATTTGAAGAGAATTTGGAAGGAGAATAATAAACTTGCTTGGTAGTCACGTGGAAGAGGAATTTGATTCTGTGTATCCAGAGTAGACTCATTTGAAGGTGTTATACTTCAAGGGGCTACACTAGGATGAGTTTTCCCTAATTTGTTCACTAATCTGAAAATAAAATAGAAATGCTTTGTTCATCAGGGAGCCCTTTCTTAGTTGAGGGCTTTGGCAGGGGCCAGTTGTCTACCTGTTAGTGGATAATGGAGAGATCCTTTTGCATCTGACCGCTTACTGAATGAGGCCACCCAGATGAACTTGACTATCATCTTGATCAGCCAAATGGTGTATCTAATTTTTCTTTTTCATGTACTTGTATGAAGAAATTGATGGTCCAACTAATGTGGTTACGGATCAAGTGACAGAAGACACAGCGGTAGTCTCCTGGAACCCAGTGAAGGCCGACATAGACAAGTATGTTGTGCGCTATATCTCTCCTGATGGGGAGACTAAGGAGAAAGCGGTGCCCAAGGACCGCAGCGATACGGTCCTGACTGACCTGAAGCCGGGAGAGGCGTACAAAGTCTATGTGTGGGCTGAGCGGGGCAACCAGGGAAGCAAGAAAGCTGACACCAAGGCCCTCACAGGTAAGAAAGAATGGAGCATCACAGGGCTCCTCAGAGAAAGAAGGCTAATTTTTGCATGAGGTCACTGCCCCATGACGGCAGGCCTTTTGTTTGCAGTACTGGGGGAAATTTGCAAAAGCAATTTTTAATTTCATAATTATGATTTTTTTTTCCCTTCTAGCCTCAAACTGAAGAGAGGAGACTTTTTATTTGATACAGAAAGTCATACTTATTTGGACTAAAATTCCACATGCAGTTCTTTCAGATTAGAGTAATGCTTTCTCATTTGCATTTTTGAATGTGAGAACTTGAAACATTGACAGTAAACGTGAATGTTTATCTTGGTTTGCAGTAGCTATAGCAGCACTTTGCTACACTGTGGAGCTCTTTTGTCTTGACTGTGGAAATGGTTTACATCCTGAGTCAATGTCCACCAAATGTACTATTGCTGCCTTTAAATTGTCAGAAACATAAGGGTCCCCAAACTCCCCCCTCCTCTTTCTCAGCTCTGGCCCACAGGTCTCATAGGTGGGCCATTTTTTTTTTTTTCCTTAAGCCCTTCTCTGGTGCTTCCTTAAGTTCAGAGCGGCCTGATCCTGGTGCCCACTTGAGGTTCCAAACAATAATACTTGATAGGAACTCAGAAGAAAAAGATTCACTTACTGTTTAGATTCCGGGTATATAGAGATTCTCAGAGAAAGTGGTACATAGTTAATTATATGCTTCAGAAGCTTGGATGTCCATATTTTAAACACAGATCTGCCAAGTAATCCCTCTGAATGGGTTTGGGCAAGTTACTTCACCTCTATGCCTCACTTTTCTGTAAAATAGTACCCAAGTGACTCTGCGTCACAGAACTATGGGGTGGATGGAGTCATGCGAAGTACCTGACAGTTAGCTATTGCTATGTAAGTGGTAGCAATAATTACTTTCCTAGAATGGCAGTCAGGATTTGGCCCTTCAAATATCTTGTGGCACACAGCCTTCTAGGTCCTAGTGGGCTTCAGAGAGTTAATCTCTCCTCTAGGTCAGGAGAGAAGTTGACCATAAGGATGGTAAGACCTAAATCCTATTCAAAGATCAGGGTTGGCAAACTATTTGTAAAGGATCAGAGAGTAAATACTTACGGCTCTGGACACCCATTTGCAGCTATTCAACTCTGCCAAGGAAGCATGAAAACAACCATAGATAGTAATATGTAAATAAACTGTACTAATGTGTTCCCACAAAATTTTATTTATAAAGATCTTCAGTATAATCCCAGAACTCTGGGAGGCTGAGACAGGGAAATTGCAAGTTGGAGATCAGCCTGGGCAATCTGGCAACTTACTGAGACTCTGTCTCAAAAATTTAAAAGAGCAAATAAAAAATAAAAATTCTGATAGCTCTGTGTGAAGGCCTGAGTCAAATCCTCAGTATCACATAAGGAAAAAAGGAAGGAAGGAAGGAAGGAAGGAAGGAAGGAAGGAAGAAAAGAAAGATCTTCAGCAGGTTAGATTTTGCTTTTGAGTTATGTATGGGCCACCCCCTTGGTTTACATTACATGTGAATTTTTTTAGTGTGGATTTTGAGCATTGTGGAAAGAACAAGTACATGGGTTAGCAATTTAGAACAGTGGAGGTTGACCTTGAGAAGAAGATTCCCTCTTTCAAGTAGGGGTGATGTAAGCATCCCTCCATTAGGGGAACCACTGAGATGTGGAACTGCCACTGGAGAAGAATGGCAGGTATAGAGCTGGCCTCTGGGAACAGCGATAAAGGACATACTTCATGCCTATGTCTCTATAGTGTTTACAGTCCTTCGGATAGAGAACACAAGCAAAAAGGATAAAGTCCATGGAGTTATGTTCTAGAGGAAACATAACTGTAAAGAAGAAGTAGCAACTATAGACTAGGGAACGAGACGCGTCATGACAGGTTACTGGAAGAGAAGACAGAGCCTGGAAGGGTGGTTGGTAGTTAGCAGTGGAAGCAGCACGTGCAGGGGCCATGTGCAAGGCTGTGACTGGTAAGGTAAGTGTTTTCATGGTGGCAGGTCTATGAGGTGGTGCCAGAAGTAAAGATAAGGCTGGAACGTGAAAATCACCTCTGAGGCTCAAGAGCTAAGTTCTTTCTCCCTGAATGACAGACATCTGTGGTGTAGTCTGAACTCTGTGCTCCTTATGGCCAGTCATGTTCTTTGGTTGCACACTCTGCCAGTGTGCCCAGCAGCCATGCTTGGCAAGCGATTGTGGATGGCTCTGAAGCACATTTGTATTTTTAGCCAGAAAGCCAATTTTTTTGGAGAAGCTTGTTTTTGAAAAAGGATAAGAAAGGCATCATTTTCTAATCATACATTAGATTATTTGGGTTTGTGACTCATTGAGGATAAAGTAATTTAATAACCTAAATGCCATTAGTACTAACAACTCATATAAGCATTTAGACTATGCAATATTTCCTTTACTATTCACCATAGCCTGTGAAGTAGGCACTGATATTTCTCTGTTTGTATAGGTAAGGAAACAGAGATTTACATTATACAACTTGTCCCATGTAACCAATCAGTAAAGGGTGAAATCCTGGTTCCAATCTAATTTAGTCACATAGAAACCCAGACAGAGTCCAGTAAGAGGATTATTTTTATTGACCCAGATCTCAGGTACCATCAGTTTAAAACTTTCCTGGTTCCTTGCCAACAGGCATAATATTTTATGTGAAAAAAACTGACAGCTCCTACTTACAGGATATTTTTCTTCTGAAAGAACATATGACATGTGATAAAAAAACATATGGTGAATGTTTAAATAAAAAATTAGTATAGTGAAAAACACATTGCAATTAATCTCCCTCACAATACTTCATTTAGCTTCAAATATACTTATGACATTGTTGAAATAAGTTGAAACTTGTCAAACATGGTTACTAAGATTCCGTCTGCCTCTTCTTGTGTTGGAGGTCCTTGCTGTTCCATTGGATGACACTCAGCGGAAGTAGTCACTGCAGTTTTTGATCACACTTTTTATCAGCAGAGATTTATTGAGATGTAATTGCTTTTATGTACAAAGAAGAAGTAAATGCAGGAAAAAGGAAAAATTTCTATGTGAAGATCAAAAGCAGCTTGTAGGAAAACTTTACAGTGTTGCTCTATAGGTTGGTTTGATCTGAAAATGCTATTTCTTATTAAATGCTAGTAGCTCATTCTTGGAATTTCTGACTTATTCCTTAATTAAACCCCCAAGTCCTCTCAGTCATTAGCATATAGCAGACTCTGAAATGTATTGAAGTCATAGTTTTTGTTGTGTCTGTGCTGGCTTTTCAGGAACTGGAGGGTAGTAAAGCCCACTCTCTTCTTTTGTATCTTTCCTAAAGAAATTGATAGCCCAGAAAACTTGGTAACTGATCGGGTGACAGAGAATACACTTTCTGTCTCCTGGGACCCAGTGGAGGCCGAAATAGACAGGTATGTGGTAAGCTACAAGTCTGCTGATGGAGAGACCAGGGAGGTTCCAGTGGATAAAGAGCAGACCAGCACTGATCTGACAGGCCTGAGGCCCGGTGTGGAGTACAAAGTTTCCGTGTGGGCCCAGAAGGGGGACAGGGAGAGCAAGAAAGCCAACACCAACGCCCCCACAGGTAACTAACCAGGGATGGTCAGTCAGAACTGAACTTTGAGCTTGTGGAATGAAGTGTGCGTGGTACTGAAAGTTGTGGCTTGAGATGTGAGACTCTGCAATCATAATCTCAAAGATGCAAGGCAGAAAGTGAATTCCGGGAGTGTTCTCCAGTGGTTGGTTTTCCCTGATGAGCAGTTCATGAAACCACTTGGCCACCAGGAAGGAGAAGTAAAGTTGAGTAACAGTAATATGTTTAGCAGATTCATCCAAGATATGGTTAGGATCTGGATATTGCAACATTTGCGAAAATACTTTCAACATACTTACCAGTGAAGTATTCACCTGGTAAGATGATAAATTAGGCATCCTGACATCATGTAGATGTTTAACTGGCAGTCTTGATCTCACATGTACACGACGAAGATGACACTGATACTCCCACATTTTAGGGAGTTGAAAGTCATGAGAGGATTCACAGGTCGTAATGGTTCCTCCTTTAAAATTGAGAACTAGGGACTATTTTTTCACTTAATTCTCACAAGTGACTCAGGCTGGGAGGATTGTTGCCCTGTGCTGAAAGCCCTAGGAGATGAAAATCAGAGTAATAGGATAGTGAGTTGCCTCTCCCAGCTTCAGAACTAAGGTTTTCCCCAACATTTTCCTTTCAGACATTGACAGTCCCAAAAACCTGGTGACTGACCAGGTGACAGAGAATATGGTCACTGTCTCCTGGGACCCTGTGCAAGCCACCATTGACAGGTATGTGGTGAGCTACACTTCTGCTGACGGAGAGACCAGGGAGGTTTCAGTGGGGAAGGAACAGAGAAGCACCATCCTGACGGGTCTGAGACCTGGTGTGGAGTACACATATCATGTGTGGGCCCAGAAGGGGACCCAGGAGAGCAGGAAGGCCAGCACAAAGGCCCCCACAGGTAATGGAACATGTATTATCACAGTATCATTGTGATATCATGATCTGTTTATGTAGATTTTCTTCTTCTGACCTGTCGGGACGTTTCATGGACTAGAGGTTGGTATCCCTCCATAGTAACCTGCCTAACCCTCACTTTCCTTAACAGCTTCCCTTAATCTGTTTTATATTGTGGTCCCTAATCCTTCGTCTTTAGAGATTGATAGCTATTGCTCATGTTCCCTTGTTCTTCCTCTGCCTCTTTGCTGTTAAAACAGTAAATTCGTCTCTACGGTAAAGAACAAATATGAAGAAAGCACAAGCAGCTCTCACGCTGAGAAAGCCAGAATTGAGGATTCAGATCCTAGGTCAACTTTTGAAAATCCTTTCACTGTTCAAACCCGATCTATGGTGCTCGTTTGTTTTTCTGCCTTTTGGATGAATACTTTAGGCAAAAATAATTTCAGTATTTTGTTAGCTAAAAGCAAGCAAATATGCGGCCCCACAAAAGTCTATTTTTTTAGTGATAAAAATGTCCATTTCCATGTAATAGTTCATCCATCATTTACAGTTGGCCATTTGCATGCTATCTGACTTTGTAAGAAGGAAGACTGCTTAGCTTTGCTTGTATTTGCTTCTTTGTATTTCCAGCATTACTCTTCCATCTTGCTAATTGCCTTTTCTGATGCATTTGTGTTTGGTACAGCTGAAAGGTATAAGCAGAGAGGTCAAAGGTCAAGAGTCAGAAGTGAGAGTCTCAGGAGGAGAAGAAGCCAGGGGTTAGAAGAAAGGGGATTGAAGGACTACCAAGGCAGGGGAGGGGAGGAGTCAGAAGGAGAAGAGGCCAGAGTCATGGAAGTTCATGAAAGCTGTGTAGTGATGATGACTGCTTTGGGCCTGTTAAGGACCCTGATAAGTGTTAAAGCTAATGCTTTCTCTCAGGCAGCATTGTTGAGTTTGTCTTCCACTGGCAGTCTCTGACTGTAGTGATCCTGTGGGAAAACGCTTTTCTCCTCTGTTTTCTTACTCACCTTCTTCCATTCCTGCGTGGAGAAGGGGGCATACTCTAGGGCATATGTTAAGAGTCATCTCGCTCCTCTAGGTGGCCCTCTAGGACAGCTTCAAACACAATTTCAGGCAGTCTTGCTTCTTGTCAGCCCACCTCTTATCCATGGGAGCACACATCATCCATCCTTCATTCATTCAGCTAGATACACGGGCCTTCTGCAGAGCTTTGGATTTTTTCCCTGCATCAGTGGAGTCAGTCATTCTTTCACTGTAGACATGTTAGATGTATGTTACGCACCAGCTCATGGTATTCTCCAAGCTTTAGGGGAAGTTTTCCCACCTTGGCTTAATTGACACTTTGAGCTGGATAACTCTCTGTTGATGGAGATACTTTTGTGCATTGTAAGATCTTTAGCAGCATGCATACTGGTACATATCCATTAGATGCCAGTAGTCTCCTCATCCTACCCTGCATTGCAACAATCAAATACATCTCTAGACATGGTTAATAATACCTGTTGAGATTTATTTGCTGTACTATATGCAAACTGTATATGGGATACCATTGAAACTGCTTATTTAAGGGTTAGGTTCCATCCCTGGGACTAACAGACTTAACTCTTTCTAACTAATTCTATTCTTTAATTCTCACCTTAGTGGCCTCTCTGACTTCTTTTTTTTTTTAGGGTAAAGACAGTTGGTTAGTCTGTGTCTTAGTTACTTTTTCCTTGCTGTGACTCAATACCTATTGACACCCACAAATTTAGGAAAGGAAAGGTTTATTTTAGCTCACAGTTTCAGAAGGTCACAATCCATTCAGGGGTGGCCAGCAGCAATCAAAGTACATGGCAGAGGCAGAGGTGGAGGTAGCTTCTCAGGACATCAAAAACAGGAAGGCAAGTTGAGACTAGTCAAGACTAGTCTAGTCCAAGGAAGGCAGGTGCAGCTTATATATCCTTCCAGATCTCTGCCCAGTGATTAGCTTCTCCTGGATCCAGGTGTGGAAGGTGTGGCCACTATACACCATTAATCCTAACTCACACGCTGTTAATCCTAACTTAACACCTGTAATACACCCTTCCAGACTAGGCCCCAATCTACCAACAGCACATGGTTCCATAGACAATCCATAACATTAAAATAAGTGAGACTTTTGGGGGATACTCCAGATCCTAACCACTACAGCCCAGGGCCTTGAGGCTGTTGACCATTCCTTGGTTGTAAGACCTAATGTTGGAATTGGTATCAGTTTTTTCTTTTCCTCCTACAATTATTAATTTCATTAGTATGTGTTTGCGATACACAATACTCATACTCAGCTTGGAGACTAGACACATATACATGATGCATCTCAATTATTTTTACTTCTCTTTTCTCTCCCAACCCTCCCATCTCCTCCACCCCAAGATCTCCTTTCCATCTCCACAGTCTACCTCCATTTCCTATTATCTCTCTTTTATTTTGCTCTTTTAATTATTTATATTTTGAATTTCTCATCTAAGAGAAATCATGTGATATTTAACCTGGGTTTGATTTATTTTGCTTATCATAAAGGTCTCAGGGTGCATCCATTTTCTTATAAATTACTCAAATTTTTCTTTCTTATGGCTAAGTAGCACTCCATTGTGTATATATAACATTTTCTTTATCTGTTCATCTATTGATGGACACATAGGCTGCTTCTAAAACCTAGCTATTACATGTTGTGCTGCTATAAATATGTGTATGAATGTACACCGATTTTCTTGGTGTTACAGACTAAACCAACATATGTAATAGAACCTATGGGCAAACGACTTTGGGAAAATGGATTTTGAAACAAACTAGAAAAAAATTGGTCCTTTTTTGGATAAAATACATTTTTGAGCACCTTCTGTGTGTATACTACACAGGAGCAAAATGCCTTGTATCTGTAAAATATCAACAAATTGTTATCACGAATAAAGAGTTCACAGTCTTTGGTCAGTGCAGCGAATAGTCATAAGAGATATGCTGTTACTTCATGTAGTATAACTCTACAAGACATAAAGAAATACTATCTTCACTTATTACTCCCTGTTTTATTCCTGTGGAGAATACTGGGACAGAGAGGCTGATTTGTTCTTGATTATAGTTTGAATTATTGAGTGATCATTCTGTCACTTTAGAACTCTAAACCATGTGATACTTTAACATATTTCAAATCCCCTTTTTCATGGGACATTTTTTGTTTCTGTTTATAGAACTAACCAGAGAGACATGTAAAGTAACTATTAAAATTTTCATTTTATAAATAAAGAAATGAACTGCTGCAATTTGCTCAAGGTCATAAAATAAATTAGTAATTTATGGAAGTAGCTGCATACATAGAACATCAATGCTTAAAAGAAACTAAAAGTCCATTTAACTGAAGGTTTTAGTAAAATAGAAAGTGAGGCCTGGACAGAGGCCACAGTGTAATGTAAGGCAACAGTTGGCTGATGGCAGAGCTGGGACAAGATCCCTGGTCCGCTTGCTGAAATCCATGGGGCTCCCTACTCCTAAGATCTGCCTATTGAGCTGAGACTGGACCCAGTCCCTTTAAAATGTGGATATGGTCCTCACCTACCACCTTGAATTGCCTCCTTGGGATCCAAGAACCCAGCTGGAGAGATGAGGCCTGTGTTCCTGAAACAGCTGAAAAACAGTATGTGAGATGTGAAAAAAAGAAGTGGAGGAAAATGTCTCAGCCCAAGCAAGATGGTCTCATTTTTGGTAACTGTTTAGGGTTTTCATTAATCATCTGTTTTACTTTTAGACATTGATAGCCCCAAAAACCTGGTGACTCACCAGGTGACAGAGACCACTGCTACTGTCTCCTGGGACCCAGTGAAGGCCGACATTGACAGGTATGTGGTGCGCTATACCTCTGCTGATGGAGAGACCAGGGAGATTCCAGTGAGGAAGGACAAGAGCAGTACCATCCTGAAAGGCCTGAAGCCAGGTGTGGACTACAAGGTTGATGTGTGGGCCCAGAAGGGTAACCAGGATAGCCGGAAGGCCAACACAAAAGCCTCCACAGGTAATAGACATTGTTCTTTAGGAATGTAAACCTGTCATGTTATGCCTATCGGATGTCAAGTCTGTTGTTTCTTCTGATAAAGGAAGTCAAGACCAGGATGGTATGACTCCCCCATCCCTCACTACCCCTTAACACATAATTGCAAAAAATGGACTTCATGCTTCTGTCCTACAGAGATTATTGGTGATCTACTCACTGACCCTTCTATTGTATTTTTTCCTTTGTGATCAGTTCTAATTATTTCTTCTTAAATGGTAAGATATGTAAAAAAGGAGCCATGTTAATATCTGTGAACTAAATACTTCAGGGAAATTAGCATTTTATTTTTTTAGTGATATCTTTGGAAAAAGATGGGAGAAGTTATTACCATTCAAGCAGTTATATCCTCTTTTGAGTTTTGTGGACTTTATTCTGAGAACTCTATGGTTGCCATGATACACAATAACATCTCATAATTTTAGTCTTTTAAACTCTACTTCCTTGTTTGTTAAGAACAGCCTTAAGATACATATGCATACTTAAAATTTACTCTCTAAGAATATACAATTTGGTAATTTTTAGTACGAGTCACAGAATTCTACAACTATTACTATTGTCCATTTTGAAGCATTTTTATTTTCTAGCACAGTAATCCCCAAACTTTTTGACACCAGGGGCTGGTTTACTTGAAGACCATTCTCCCAAGGTAGTGGAGGGGATGTACTTGCTACTCAGCAAATAGTTGGAAGAAAAAATTTT
Source organism: Ctenodactylus gundi (assembly GCA_004027205.1). NCBI lineage: Eukaryota > Metazoa > Chordata > Mammalia > Rodentia > Ctenodactylidae > Ctenodactylus > Ctenodactylus gundi. The sequence continues at coordinate 22,753 of PVKB01003713.1, forward strand.
GAAATAGAAGCAGCTGCAGGAGAGGACACTGCCACCTGTCAGATCACTGGCAGCAGTAGAACCTGACAGGAGGTGGAACTTGGGTTGCAGCTTACCTCTTCCTGATCACCACTTATCTGTCCAGGTGGCCTGGCCCTTCCAAGGCCACAGACGCATACCAGTCTACCCCCTGAGGGTTGAGAACACCTGATCTAACAGGTGTGTGTAACCTGCAGCCTGTAATTTTTTCTTTTTTATTTTTTTGCAGTGAAGAACTGTTTTGTTCAATGTATAAATTATATAATATAGTTAGTCTCTCTCTCTCTCTCTCTCTCTCTCTCTCTCTCTCTATATATATATATATATATATATATATATATATATATATATATAAGAACTAAAAGTTCCTTTTAAAAGTTTTCCATTGTAACATTAAAAATAGTCCAGAGTAAAGAAAAATGGCAGACCATATGTTGGGAAAGCCTAAAAAGAATCTTATATTCATTATCAATCACTCTTCAACTCTACTTCCTCCTTTTTCTATAGGTTCATAATATTTCATATATTGAATGTATATATTGAGAAAGAGAGAGAGAGAGAGAGAGAGAGAGAATACATGGCCTTTTGTGACTTTTTTCATGTAACATAGTATTTTCTAGGTTAATCAACATACATGTACTAATTTTATTATGAATTAATATTTCATTGGATGGGTATCCACTTTTTGTGTATTCTTATGACAGTTGTTTGGATGTTCTCTGGCTACTGTTAACAAGGATGCTAAGAGCACTTGTGTATAAGCTTTTGTGAGCACATAGGCCTTCATTTTTCTCAGGTGTATGTCTACGAGTGGAATTAGTAAGTCATTTGATAATTCAGTTTTTAATTTTTGAGTCACTGCCAAACTATTTCCAAAGTGGTTGTACCATTTTACATTCTCACTATGATTGGAGATTTTTTTTTCATTTATTTATTCACCAGAGAAATTTGGTGAATTGGTGGAACAGGAATGAACGGCCCCATTTTGCAGTTGAAAAATCCTCAAATCTGGTGAGGTGCATCATTTCTACAAATCACATAGTTAGCTGATGATTCCAAGAGTTCAGTTCAAAAAATATCCAAGTAGTTTTATGGTACTTTAATATCTATGAGGCCCACATTCACTGATAAGGAAACTGAAGTTCACTTAGAGTCAGCCATGTTTTCTCAGGCCACAGCTGGCTGGCCGATGGGAGAACTGAGAGAGGATACCTGGTCAGTAACCTGGGTATGATGGAAGACACCAGAAATCCCAGCATTTGGGAGGCTGAGGCAGGGGGATTTCTATATGTTCAAGGCCAGCTTAGGCTACGTAGTGAGTTCAGGACCACTTGAGCTATAGAGCAAAATCCTGTCTCAAAAAAAAAGAAGAAAAGAAAGAAAGAAAGAAAGAAAGAAAGAAAGAAAGAAAGAAAGGAAGGAAGGAAAGAAAAAAAGAAAAGAAAGACAAAAACAAATCCACCACCAACAACAAAAAACCCCAACTTGTCAGCTACTTGGTCAACCGCCACAGAGCTTTGTTTCAACTCTGCCTCTTGACCTGGGCCTACAACCCAGCCTCTCCAACTACGGATGTGATGCTCACTGCACAGTTCTGTCCTACCTCTGCAAGGATCCAAGAATCTACTGTGGGACAAGATCTACGTTCATGAAACAATGGGGAACTAAAGCGCAAAATGGGAGTAACTTAAATACAGGAAACTGTTTCAGTACAAGCAAAATGGTCTCACTCCTGGGGACTCTGCATGTTTAATTGATCATCACTTTTTTATTTTTTAGAAATTGACAGCCCCAAAAACCTGCTGACTGAGTACGTGACAGAGAGCACTGCCACTGTGTCCTGGGACCCGGTGGAGGCCGACATTGACAGATATGTGGTGCGCTACATCTCTCCTGATGGAGACAGTAGGGAGTTGCTGGTGGGGAAGGAAAAGACTAGCACCGTTCTGACAGGCCTGAGGCCAGGTGTGGAGTATGAGGTCGATGTGTGGGCCCAGAAGGGGAACCGGGATAGCAGGAAGACCAGCACAAAGGCCCCTACAGGTAATGGACATGGCTGTTGGGCACATAACATCTGACACACGCTAAAACTGTAGGATGTCAGTTTAGTGTTCCTTCTCTGATATTGGAAGAAATCAGTAACTTGCAGAAGACCAGGATGGAAGAACTTTATCATACCACTCACATCATTCCTCAATTCTTCCAGTACATATTAAGGAACTCACATTCAGCCTTGCTCTTTAGAATCGTATGCTTAGTGGAGATGGGTCACATCATCCCATTTCCCTCCAATTATATGCTTCTTTGGGGTCAATTGCAAAACATTTCCCTTGAAATGAAAGAAATACAAAAGATATATGTATATGTTAGTGTCTGTGAAGATGTACTTAGTGTGATCTGTTTGGACCAATGAGGAGTTGCTACATTCTTAGTCAATGATCCTCTTTTGAGTTTTATGTGTTCTACTCTGAGGATCCTATGATTACAATGATATTGAATAATATATTTTAATAATTTAAAATTTCTCATTTATAAATAGCTTCGTTAAGATGTATCTAATACTGTATGTTACACTTTTAAAGTACACAATTCGGTGGTTTACATTTACTCTCAAAGTTGTACAACTTTTATTGCTGTCAGTTTCAGGACATTTTTATCACCAAAAGAAACCTCCTGTCTATTACTCATCACTCTTCCTCCTGACTTCCTCCAGCCCTAGGTAACAGCTATGTTTGACTCTACAAAATTCCATGTTCTGGACACCCGTGTGTCTAGCATATAGTATGTGACTGCTGTGACTGCCTTTTTTCATGAGGGATACTATTTTTCAGATTCATCATCCATGTTGTAGAATGTATTAATACTCAATTTTATTGTGAATTAATAGTCTATTGAATGGATATACCACTTTTTGGGGGGAGAGGTAAGGTCTTACTCTGCAGTCCAGGCTGGTCCTGAATTCATTATATAATCCAGACTGGCCTCAGAATTACAACAGTTCTCCTGCCTTAGCCACCCAGGTGCTGAGATTATAGGAGTGTACCATCATGCCTGGGTTATATGGTGATGGGGCATCAAATGCAGGGCTTTATGTTTGCTAGGCAAGTACTTTAGCCCATTGAGCTATGGCCCCAGCCCCACCATATTTTCTTTATCGATTCGTCAGTTGTTAGATATTTTCTCTCCTATTGTTGGGAATAATTATGTGCATGTATAGATATTTGATAATTATGTGCATATATATATATATATATATATATATATATATATATATATCAAATGAAGTACCTGGCACTGTCTTGTGTATAAATATACCATCGTTTATTTATGATATATGGCTAAGAGTAAAATTACTGGATCATTTGTTAAGTATCTCTTTAATTTTGGAAGAATTGCCAGAATGTTTCCAATATTGTTACATAGTTTTACATATCCACTAGCAATGAATGAGGTTATTTTCTCCTCCACTTGGTCCGCAGACAGATTTGTTGAATTAGTAGAGCAAGAATTAGAATCCACATTACTTCAGATTCCCCAAATACACTGAAGTTTGTGATTTCCACAAGTTACTTAGTTAGCTGATGATTTATATTGTTGGATTCATCAAATATTCAAGATTATTACAGCACCTTGAAATCCCACATTCAAGATGAGGAATCCAAGGTGTAGCCAGAGGCAGCCAAGTTGCTCAAAGCCATGATTTGCATAACTGGGATAAGATCCAGTTGTAGCCAATTGTCCTGCTGGCTACAACCTAGGGGCCTACTGCCTCTCAGCCCTGCCTTTGGCTTGGGTCTGGATCTCAAACCCTTCGGCTCTGGATGTGATGCTCACCCAGAATGTAGTCTTATGATGCCTTTTTGAGGATCCAAGAACCTACTGTGGAGATAAGGTCCATGAAACAATGGAAAAATAACATAGGAGATGTAAAAAGCATAACTACAGGAAAATGTGTCAGCTCAAGCAAAATGGTCTCTCTCTGATTGGTGCCTGTTGATGGTTTTTATTGATTAACACTTTTTCTTTTAGTCATCGACAGCCCCCAAAACCTGGTGACTGACCAGGTGACAGAGACCACTGCTATTGTCTCCTGGGACCCGGTAGAGGCTGACATTGACAGATATGTGGTGCGCTACACTTCTGCTGATGGAGAGACCAAGGAGATTCCAGTTGCGCAGGACAAGAGAAGCATCCTTTTGACAGACCTGAGGCCAGGTGTGGAATATAAGGTTGACGTATGGGCCCAGAAGGGGGCCGAAGAGAGCAGGAAGGTCAGCACCAAGGCTCCCACAGGTAGGAGACATTATTATTTGGGAACGTAACACCTGACATGCTAAACCTATGAGATGTTAGGGTTGGTATTGTTTCTCTGACACTGGCAGAAATCAGTGATTTGTAGAAGATCATAATGGTGAACCTTTGTCTTTCACTTATACCATCCCTCAGTCCCTACAGCACATATCCAGCTTCACTCTTTGGTCTTTTGAAATTAATGGTGACTGGTCAGATCATTCCAGTGTTCCTCCAGTTTTGCATTTTCTTACGGTAAATTTCAAAATATTTCCCTTGAAATGAAGAAGAGATAAAGAGAAGCCATATATATGCTGGGATTCTGTGAAGATGAACTGCAGGGAAGTGGCTTTTACTGCGATTTGTCTAGAACAAAGAAGTGTGGTTGCCTTCTAAGTGAATGATCCTCCTTTGAGTTCTGTGTGTTTCTGAGGATCTGACGGTTGCAGTGATAATGGAATAACAGTTCATAATTGACAATTTTTAGATTTTTCTTTTCTTATTTGTTATGAACAGATGTGGGCAAGTTAGCAGTTTTGGTATATTCCCAGAGTTGTACAATGATCAGTGCTGTGAATTTTAGGACATTTTCATCACCAAAAGAAACCTTATGTCCTTTACCAGCTACGCCTTATTTTTGCTCTCTATGGGACTGTGTAACAAGAGCTGCTTATCTCTATGGACTCCCTGCTTTCAACATTTCATGTACAGAGATTCATATAATATTGGCTTTTGAGACTGACTTCTCTTATGAAGCATGATATTTTCCAGGTTCCTTCACATTGTAACATGTATTAGTCTTTAATTTTATTGAGAAGTAATATTCCATTTTGTGGGTGTACCACATTTGCATTGTCAACTTGTCAGTTGTTGGACAATCAGGTGGTTTTCACTTTTATGCTGTTATTTGTAGTGATGCTATAAGCATTTTTAGTTTTAGTTTTTTTGTGGCTATCTATGTTTAGGAGTTGAATTACTGGATCAAGTGATAATTATGTCTTTAATTTTTGAGGACTTGCCAGCTGTTTTCATTGAGGTTACACCATTTTATGTGTCTACCAGCAAGGAATAAGTGTTGTTTTCTTGCTTGGCTGCCAGACAAATTTGTTGAATAAGTAGAGCAGGAATCAGTATCCCTATTTTGCAGTTGAGAATCATCTAATACAGCTAAGTGCGTAATTTCTGCACGTCACATTGCTGAAGATTCATGGGACTGAACTTGTAAAATGTTTACAAAATAATGTGACACATTCAAATCTACTTAAGTTTAAGGCCCACATTCACACATGGGGAAACTGAGGTACAGTCAGAGGCAGGCAAGTTGTCAAAGGTCACAAACGGCTGATGGCAGAGCTGGGATAGAATGCCTTGTCTGCTGACTACCCCCATGGGTCTTCCTGATGCTCAGTTATGCCTCTGGGCTGTGCCAAGCACCTAACCCCTCTGACAGTGCTTCTTCCTTGAGGATCCAAGAATCCACTGTTGAGGCAACATCTAGGTCCCCAAAATGACCGAGAAGCAACAAGTCAGATGTAAAAAATGGTCTCAGCCCAAGCAAAGAGGTCTCGCGCTTGGGGCCTACTAATATTTTTGTTGATCATCATTTTTCCTCTTAGACATTGACAGCCCCAAAAACCTGGTGACGGACCAGGTGACAGAGACCACTGCCACTGTCTCCTGGGACCCAGTGGAGGCTGACATTGACAGGTATGTCGTGAGCTACACGTTTGACGACGGAGAGACCAGGGAATTTCTGGTGGGGAAGGAACAGACCAGCACCATCCTGACAGACCTGAGGCCAGGTGTGGAGTACAAGGTTGATGTGTGGGCCCAGAAGGGAGCCCAGGAGAGCAAGAAGGCCAGCACAGAGGCCACCACAGGTAATGAACATTGTTCTTTGGGAAGATTATGTTAGGCTTGTCATGCTAAACCAATGGGAGACCAAGTTCTGTTTTCCTCTGTGATATGAGCAGAAAGCTGTGGTGTAGGTACCAGTGAAGTGCTGGTCTGTGGCACACGTCACTGTTCCTCATTCCTCTCTCTGCTCGCCTGAGAAGACAGATCCTTGTTTAGAATCTAAATTATTTCTGTATGGATGTGTTTACCAACTGTCTTTTTCAAGTGTGTGAATCTTTTCCTGGAAACAATATTGATGGTCTCTTAATGAGTTGTATGGGAACAAAAAACAAAAATGAAAATATTATTAATGATCGTGTATTGAAAATTTGACTTTCAAATATAGATTTGACATCAGCTACAGTAAGTAGATATGCATGTTTGTGTTACTATAAATGGATCACATAATTATAAAACTTATTTGTACCTAGAAATGCTGATAAATTTTATTAATGAGATGCATATGGCATAGAAATAGAGAGTTATGAGGTAGGTGCATCTCTTTGATAGGATGGAGTAAGTAGTAATAGGATACACATTGAAAGAAATGCCCAAGTAATTGTTACCTAAATAAGAGGAAAGCTAATTCCTCTTTATAAAATGGCAAAGTGCAAGTATACCAGAATTTAGAGGATAAAAGTGTGTTACATTCATATCATGTTATTGTAAAGAGACATTTGACCACATTTTATACATTGTTTTAATCAGTAAACTAGCAAGGCAAGTCAACTTATCTATGCTGAAAAATATTAAAACAGAGCTTTCATTTTTGCTGATTTATTTGACAGCATATTCTGACTTTCTATGTGCCCTGTCTTCTCCTAAGTTCTGGAAACACAGAGGGGAATAATACATAGTTCTTTTCCTCAGGAGCCTATGGTTGGATTTGGCTTTTAGAATCTTCTGTCAGGAAATAGAAAGACTTCACTGACATGATGGTAGATGCAAATTTGTTAGCTCCTGTAAGCAGTACCCAGCCCTTCAACTCTGAGCCCCATATACTGTCTCAAACATGCCTTGTGCAGAATAGAGTCTTGATAACTTTACTATTAATAAATACATAAAAAGATTGATTTATTAAACTTTTGGCAAAGTTAGTAGCCCAGATCTCCTGATTCCAATTGGCTGTATTTCTCACTTGAGGAGACAGGTATATATGGGGAAAGAAGATGCATATCCATAAAACAGCTAATTAAAAAAAACACAGGAGATGGAAAAAACACAAAATATGAAGGGTCTCACCCCAGGTAACATGACCACCAGTTTCTGCACCTTGGTGCTGATTATAGCATATATTGACCAGTGCTTTTCCTTTTAGACATTGATAGTCCCAAAAACCTGGTGACCAACCAGGTGACAGAGAACACAGCCACTATCTCCTGGGACCCGGTGCAGGCTGACATTGACAGGTACATGGTACGCTACACCTCTGCGGATGGAGAGATCAGGGAGGTTCCAGTGAGGAAGGAGAAGAGCAGCACCATCCTGACAGGCCTGAGGCCAGGTGTTGAGTACACCGTCCATGTGTGGGCCCAGAAAGGGAACCGGGAAAGCAAGAAGGCCAACACCGAGGCTCCCACAGGTAATGGACGTCATTGTTTGGGAATGTAAGACCCGTCATGCTAGATCGATGGGAGATCAAGTTTTGTTTTTCTTTTCTTCCTTTGGCAGGTAGGAGGAGGGAAGAGAAGAGCAAACTGGGGTCGTTAACATTGGTTGCTCTGTTGCCCCAAATGATGACACACTTGCTTTTGGGATCTGTAATCTTAAAGACTATGGTTGTTGCAGGAAAGTGCCTTAGTCATTTTCCGCAGTATCAGAGTATTAGTTATGTCCATGATAAATGGCACAAGTTTATTTGACTCAAATTTATCTGGAGGGTGGGAAGTCCAAGGCCAAATGCTGGCCTCTGTTGAGGGCCTCATGTTGCTCCATAAAATGGCGAAAGGACAAGTGAGCACATGGGAGACTCAGGAAAGAGGCAAAAGGGTGCTGAACTTAAGCCTCTTCCCATGATAACTAACCACTCCCATGGCAACGGCATCGATCTCTTCAACATCGAGGAGCCATTATAGCATTCACCTTTCAAAAGGCCCACTTCTGAATACCATCATAGTGGCAATTAAATTTCACCATGATTCTTGGAGAAGTCAGACATTTAAATCATACCTGAGAGATTTCTGTAAAACTTTCATTTACCTAAAGAAAGAATAAGTGTAGTAGTATAAGTGTAGTAGTAGACCCAGTATGTCTTAAAGTTCATTCCAAAGTCCATGTTCTTAACTACTGGACTTCTAAGCTATAGAAAATTATAGGAAATAATGTGAAACACATATGAAGTTCCTAAGACTACTGAATTAAAGAAATGATTTTGTGGCGAGCCTATTTTATGTTGATTTGACTTAACAAATACTGTGTGGTTTATAGTTGCAAACATTAATCTGTGAAGATAAAGCTCTGTGTTTAATATGCAGCTAAATTTTAATGAGCACCTTCTAAATGCCAGGCCTAGGAATAAAGTGGTGGACAAAACAAATCTGATCACTGTTTTCATGAAGTGCAGTGGGAGAGACAGACAATAAACAAGAAAACAAATTTGTAACTCTAAATTATTATAAGTTGAAAGTGATAAATGTGGCGCAGGTATAGAGAGTAACAAGTAGAGATGGGTTTTAGATAGTGTGAGTGAATAGTAATGGAATACACATTGGCAAAAATACCCAAATATTTGCTTACACAAGAGAGGAGCTTGTGCTTCCCTGTAGAATGGTAAAGGATAATTGAGCCAGGACTGACAGGGCAGCTCTTCGGTGTAAGAGACCCAGGCCTCTTGTGTATTTCGCTCAGTCATCCATAAGGTGCAGCCTTTGTTTACATGGTAACATCCCATCAGTATGCCAGCATGGGAAAGGGCAAGGCATGACTAGGATACTGCACACATCAGTTCATCTGACATTTCACTGTCAGATCAAAGACCTAGCAGCAGACCTCACTATAATGGAGGTTGGAAAGGAGGTCTTCAGCCGAATGGCCATAAGCCCGACTTTAACTTTTGTTACACTGTCTTGCAGAGTTGTCTTTTAAAATTAAATAGCCACAAATAACTAGTGTTACTGTTTAGATTTCACTTTATTAAAGTAAAAATTTATTTTCTTACGTGGACTAGCCAATCTCAATCACCACAGGGGAATAGTGTGCTTGGAGGAAAAAAGAAAGGGTGGATACTAGGGAAAACAAGCCATTTTTGGCCTAAGGAGGAGCATATGGTGTTTCTAAGCTGGAAAAACACATGAGATTGCCGAAGAACAGTAAAGGGATGTATGTTTTTGGCACACAGTAAGTATGAGAGCAAATGTCCTGAGATGAGGTGGGAAGGAGAGGGTCAGGTTATTGGAACCCCATGGTGCCTAAAAAAAGGAAATGTGCAATATTTATTAGAAGAAGATGGACATGATGCAGTTATTAAAAACCATTTTCCAGGCCAGAGTGGGGAGAATAACTGGAACAGATGACAATGGCAGAAGTAGAAAGATTAGTAAAGAGGCTATCAATAAAAAACTGAGTGAAAAATGATGATTTGGGCCATGTGTGATGGCAGGAGAGATAGACTTGGTGACATATTTTGATAGGATAAGTGACAGTACAGGGTGACCTATAAGATAAAGGGTGTGAAGACAATGAGGACTCAAGAATAACATGTTTCTGACTTGAAAAACACCAAAGGTTTTAGGATCATTTTTTGGAGAAGGGAGGCTGGTAGATAAATGTTTGAAATGGGAATGTCAAGACTTTTAAATATTTAAGTTTGAGATCATTATGAGGTTCACTCCTTGGTTAATTGAGTGATTTATTTATTAATTCCACAAATATCAACCAAGTGTCTATTATAGGGCAGACACTGTGGTGAATATGCAATAGTAGATATAAGCCAGGAGCTCAGAATTGATATTCTTGTAAAGCAATAAATGTCCAGTTGATATTTCAAGCCAAGGACATAGGTGAGATTGCTAGGAAGAAATAGAAAGAGAGAGGAAAAGATGACGCTTTGGGTGCTTCCATATTTGGATGTTGCTAATCAAGGGCTAAGAAAGAGGCCAAGGAACCCGCAAGGCAGGAATAAAATTAGGGAAACATATAGACTTGGAAGCCAAGATCTGGGAGTGTTCCTGGAAGGAGGGAGTGTAGCAGCTCTGCCAAATACCACCCAAAAGCTGAAAAGGTAAGGGCATCAACTGTCCATTAGAAAATTGTTTGCACAGCATGTTGGTAATGTAGACTGGCAGATTAGGTTATGTGGTTCAGAAAGGGACACGGAGAAATGAATGGGATGTGAGTGAGGTTGAGATATGTCGACCATTATCTTGAGTCTGTTGGTTCAGAGGAAGAGAAAATTGAAACTATTCAGGGAGGGATGGGAGATGGTAGGGCTAGCTTGTCTTGAACTGAGGGTGGAGAAGAGGATAGAGAAAGTGGATGAAAAACAGCCAAATCTTTGAGAAAGTAAGAGGGCTCAAAATTAGAGCATAGTGTGCTGGTTAGTATTGTTTGAATGTAAGGCAATAACAGGAATTTGGGTGAGCTTTTATTTTCTGTGTTTTTATAAGTCAAGAAGGGTGGAAACTATAACTCAGCTCTCAAATTCAGTGAAATAAAATAACAAGATACCATGGAGATTATAAAAGAGGTTGGTTCAATGGCAGCTCTGATGGCTTTTCTTGTTACTATGATTTTATGGTGAGAACTACAACCACAAAAAATTCCATATTGATAAACTTAAGAGAAGAAATGATTTCTTCCACTTAGAACATCCAGTGGATTTTCTCCCTGGAAAATGAAAAGTTGTGGTTGAGTCAGGCTTAAGCCTGGTGATCTGTGGGGGCCCTCCAGGCAGTCTGGGAAATATCTGTTCATCTTCTCTACGATCAAATTAACATCTCAAGTGTAAGGGGCTCCCTTATCCTGTCTAAATGGAATTGCATCTTTACTAGTGATAATCAGAGTGGAGAGTTCCTGGAGATGGGATGGTGGGACACCTTCCTTTGGTTTTAAATTTAGGCCTTTTTTTTTTAATCTTTCCTATAAAAAGAAATTGATAGCCCCAAAAACCTGGTGAACAATCGAGTAACAGAGACTACAGCCACCATCTCCTGGGAACCAGTGCGAGCCACCATCGATAGGTACATGGTGCGCTATACTTCTGAGGATGGAGAGACCAAAGAGGCTCCAGTGGCAAAGGATCAGAGTAGCACTGTCCTGATGGGCCTGAGGCCAGGCGTGGAGTACACCGTCCATGTGTGGGCTGTGAAAGGGCCCCGGGAGAGCAAGAAAGCTGACACGAAGGCCCTTACAGGTACTTAAGGGGAACCAAGCATGTGTTTCAAGTGAGTCTTCCCTCATGGGTGGGATTGGGAGGAAGGTAGGGACAGGAGGGCAGATACTTCACCTGAGGATATTCTCCAGAGTGGTTTCATGTTTGTTTGTTTGAGACAGGGTCTCACTCTGCTGCCCAGGCTGTTCCTGAACTCACTATGGAGCTCAGGCTGGCCTTGGACTCATGGAAATCCTTCTGTCTCAGCCTCCCAAGCATTGGGATTACTAGAATGTGCCACCATGTTTGGCTTATGTGGTGCTGGGAAATCATACTTGGGTATTTAGTGCTTGACTTAGTGCTTGCTAGGCAGGCACTTAAAAGGCTGAGCCATTCATCCAGCTCCTCCTATTTATTTTTTTTTTTGAGGTAATACTTTGCACATGATAGTTCAGATAATGTGCTAGAGGTAGAGCACATGTTATGAAGATTGTGGTGGATTTCCTTAGAAGTCCTTCCTTCCCCATCTGCTCAGCCAAGCTGTTAGGTTCTGTGCCCTTCATATAAAAATGTGGTTTGGCTTCAGAGAGGCAGGAGCAGGAATTTGTGTTTCTTCCAAGTTGGGGTCATGGTAGAACATCTTCCCTCATTCTACCCCCAGAGGGTGATCTCAGTGCCTATGCCACAAGTGTTTGGTTTGTACAATGGGGCCTCTAGTTGTGTCTGAGTCAGGCCTAAGCGTGGTGGTCTGTTGGGCCTTTCAGGCAGTCTTGGAGAGGTCTGTTCTTCCTCTCTATGATCGAATGTACTGACTAGGACTATTCCAGTCATAATTTACACTAGTTAGGATTAGTCAGTGTTTTAAATTCCAAAATTAGTATATGCTTAAAACAAAAATTTTCAAACTAAACAAAGACATAACATAGATGCACACTCTGCCCTTCACCCCTTCTCCCATCCCAGATACTCCCTAGCATGCTGGGTGGCTCTCCAGAGGCAAGCAATAGTCTGTGTCTACCCCTTTTCCTTTCCCTCCTTTTCTCTCCTTTCTCGTCTTTCTGATCTCCCCCTTGTTCCTTTCATCTCCTTTATCTTTCTTTGTGTCACTTTCCCCATTTAAAAAGTTGATAATGAAATTACCATCTTTCTACTTTGTAGAAGTGTGAAAATAATAAAAGCAGACATCTCAAGTCTATGGCCTGGGAGGTGGGAGGGCCGTCAGAGGCAGAAGAAAATAGTTGGAGATATTTAAATAGTTTCATTTTTGCTTTGATTTTGAAAGGAAATTTAGTTATTCCATGTGAAGGATGGAAAGTGATCCCTGCCAGATGTTATGCTTTAGAAAATCAAACCAAGCTTATATTATAGAAACTTAAAATTTGTCAAAACAACCTAACTCAAAACAACAGCTGTCTGATTTCTATTAAAATATTGCAACTCAGTTCTTAGCTAAAATGCTACTGGGTAGAAAATAGCCTGGAGATGTCTTTTTGGGAACTTCTAAATTAAAATTGCCTTCTGTGATAATGTTTTTCTCAAGATGGAAATTTCCATTCATATCTTATTTGGTTTAACAATGAGCTGTCTGAACAGCTATGACAGTGACTAGTGTTTTTGCTAAGCTTTAGTTTTCCTGGCCTATCACCCTCACTCTCATGCCCATGCATTACTTCTGATGTTTGGATGGGAAAATAAAAACAAGAAAAGCTCATTGCTTTGTCTACTTTCTTTCTTTCTTTCTTTCTTTCTTTCTTTCTTTCTTTCTTTCTTTCTTTCTTTCTTTCTCTTTCTTTCTTTGTTTCTAGAAACACTGTCCAAGCCCCCCTCCCCCTTCTTTCTGGACAAGGTATGCATCTAAGGCCATGAACTTAGATACTTAAGAAATGTAACTGTATTTCTTTGCCAGTTTAATTTCCATCATAATCCCCATTCTGCTTCAGGCCAGCAATCTAAGGACATTAGAGTCATGTGTGGTCTCGAGGGGTTTCCCAGTGCCGAGTACTGGAGGCCTACTAGGCATTTTGTTGTTTCTCCAGGCAGGTATTTGCTAAGTCAGCCCTAGTTGTGTGTATGTAGGGCCTTTTTATGTCTGTGGTTTTCTCATCTTTCCAGAACACTCTGGGAATCCTGACATCTTGGAGAATCCACCTGCTAGTCACGCTGTTGATAGCCTTCACTCTGGGAATTGGTTGGGGTAGTGGGCCCAGATTCCCTCCTCCCAAGCCCATCTAATGTCCCATTCCTTAATGGTCTTGTCTTCAGTGGGACTTTACTCTTGGAAACAAAGATTGCGAAACTTGGAAAGGCCCATAACAAGGAAGAATAGAGCTCATTACCTGCTCGGAGGAAGGAAGACAAATGGGAAGATGTAAAACAAGAAACACTGACAACTCAAAAATCATCTTGTCTCCAGTGTATTTTAGTAATAATAACCACTTGACCTTTTTATTTACAGAAATCGACCCTCCCAGAAACTTCCGCTCATTTGGTGCAACCCATTCCGGTGGAGCATTGAACTGGATGCCCCCCTCTGCTCAGATTGAGGGCTACATTCTGACCTATCAGCTCCCCAACGGCACCGTAAAGGTACTGGGTCTTCTTTGTCTTTTGTCTTGGCAGCCTTTCTATAAAGCAGCTAACTTGAGCAAGTCAGCTTGATCGCTGGCCAGATGACAACCTGTTGATCAATCATCAGTCAGTTGCCCCTTATTGGTCTACTATGTGCAAAGGACAGTGCCAAGGACAGTCATTTGCAAACATGGTGGTCTCATTAAGGGCTGACTTTTTATCATCTTCCTGGCTGACGGTATATACTTACCATCTGCCTGGTTTTTCTTATTGCCGTTGTTGTTGTTATAGCTAGTGTTCCTTCAAAGCAGGGAATTTCTGTCTATTTTGTTTATCTTTGTATCTTAAGGGCTTAAGGTAATGCTTTGTGTGTATTAGGTTCTCCATAAATATTTATCAACCAAATTCATTAATCTTTCTTTCAAAGTTTATACCTCACCCTTGAATCTGAAGTCCAGCAAATGTGCAAAACTTGCTCCAGTAAATTGTCATTCTCTCTCTGTGGCCAGGAAGAAAGAGGAAGGAAAACAAAAGAAGAATAATTTTGATTATTCACGATGGCAATTAATGCTTCTGACAGTCTGATAATAAAGTTAGTTAGCCCTGTGCTTTTACAGGAAATAAGACATTTTCAGAAAGATTTATTGAAATACCAACTATTTCTCTATACCGTGGATCATAAGTGACCAGTCTCGCTTCCCTTGTTAGCCCCTCCTTAGCCTAGCAGCCTGCCTGTTGGTGGCAGTGGCTACAGTCACTGTCCAGTGTGTGTCCCAGGGCAGAAATCCCTGAAAAGGCTGGCCATTGCTCTTGATGTGGCAGTATGTGGCATGGCCTCTCCAATATTACTTTCAGGAGAGCTGAGTCTCTGGGACACAGACCTACAGGAAAGTGCCTGGGACCCACAAGGATCCACACAGCTCTTAAACTGCCATTGACTCCTCAAAGTACTGCTACCAGTAGCACCAGAAAATGCTGATGACACCTGGTGTCTCTCTTGATCGATAGGAAGTGCGGATCAACAGAGGTGAGCAGAGGTTTGAGCTACAAGACCTTGACCAGGGCATCACCTACCCCGCCTCCTTGGTTGCCTTCAAGGGCGATCGTCGGAGCAAGAGTGTATCCACCTCCCTCTCCACAGGTAACTTGGCACCCACCTTGGGAATAACAGCGCCGTAGCTGATGAGCATCAGAGAGATCAGGGAAGTGGACATGGAGCTTGGGAAAGGAAAATGGCGCTGTGGTTCAAGGGAAATCCACCCAGAGTGGAGAGATGTGAAATAAACTGTTGCTCTATGGGAGAGCTGCGCTGGGGGACAATCTGACCTTAGTTTTGATGGATTTGCAGGAAGTGATGAGTGTGAGGGAGGAAAAAAGTGATATGTTGACAGAAATAATTTCCAAACAAACTAGATTGCCTTTCAGATGGGAAAAGGCCTTAAAAAGAGGAAGAATCCCCTTCCTCTTTCTCCTTCTAACAATACTGCCCTTTGTCTTGGCTCCCAGTTGATGCTCGTTTTCCACACCCCTCGGACTGCAGCCAGGTTCAGCAGAACAGCAATGCTGCCAGTGGTCTCTACACCATCTACCTGAATGCGGATGTCAACCGACCGCTGCAGGTGTACTGCGACATGGACACAGATGGTGGCGGCTGGATTGTGAGTCCTGCAGAGCCCTGGGGCTTCCATCAGCTACCTGGTTTCTCTGCCCATGGAACGCATCACAGGCTGCCTTGTGGTGCATCTGGGGGCTCCATTTTTTTGTTACTCATTGGAAGGAGGAGCTCTGCTGGCTTGCAGCTATTTTGAGAGCATTGTCAAACCGCAGTAAGGAGAGAGCCTTGTGCTGAACACCTGTCATAGAACAGGATTGGTAAAACCAGGGGTGATGACTATGTAGGCTCTGGGGTTTATCATCATCTCATAATCCTGTGTCTATATAACCTAAATTTTATCCTCTTCAAAGCACATTCATAAACATGATCCTCACCTCATGAGAATAACTGAGAGAATATTCTTATTCCTCTTTCACAGATAGGGTTAGCGAGGCCTGCAGCAGGGGAAAAAAGCACAATGGCTAAGTCATATAAGTTAATGATGAAGCTGGGACTAGGTTTCAGGCCCCCAGGCCCTGAGCTCATTGCTTTTCCCAGTGAACCATCTCAGATCATCCAAGGCCAGCCTCTTCAGGGGCTTTAGGTCCTCTGAATTGGAGCCTATTGTCTGGATTCTGCATCCTGTCTCCAACAGGACAGAAACAAGGACTCTGAAGCTCTGATTTGAAGGACTAAGGAAGCTTGGGCCATGTTCTAACTGTCCCTCTTTCGCGTGAAGGTTTAATTCTCCTTAGCCGTTATATGCCTAAGCCACATGGTATCTTCTTTCATTGTATACTGACCTAATTATATGATGAGCTTCCTTTGAAGGGGGCAGTCTCATCCTTCTGTCTCTACCCCACTTCCCCCTACACCAACCAGAGACTTCACCTGCTGCACACCGGCAACTCACTGTGGGAAGGAGAAAGCACAATCTCCTGGTGCTCAAACTGCATTCATTTACACATTTGCTCAGGGGCCTGGGAAACCAGAGATACTTGAGCAGCCATGGGTAAAATGATACCATCTGATGCGCAGCCATGAAGAAAACTTATTATCTGCACAGTGGCATCTGATGCCTGAAAGGCAGTAATTGGATTGGATGGGGATATTTCTCATTGATTTGTAAAATAACTGAACAGAATGTAACATGGAGGGGGGGTCTTCCACCTGACCAGGTCCATAGGTCTGTGCCTGCTGGTTTTCATAAGTACTATTGTAACTCAAAGCATTCCTTTCCTTCAGGCCTGAAGCCCAATTTCCTGCCATTGTGTCTGTAATTGACCATTGGCAGGATGTTTTATATTGTCTCCCCATGGCCTTTTTGAAAGCCAAGCACGCAAAGAGAAGAAGGCCTTTGTCTAGAGTAGTGTTTACAAATGAGATCTGTCAGTCTGTCTGCCAAGGAAACCCATTAATGATTGCACAAATATTTATTGAGGGCCTACTGTGTGTCGGCATGGTTTTATCTACTTACAGTCCAGCAGTGAACGAATCAGACTGAAATCTCTGCTTTCAAGGAGCTTGCCTTCTACATCCTGCCCAAGCAAATGACCCTAGCTCAACATACTGAATCAATTCCAGAAATACTGAAATTACTCTGAAATCTGCTCAACACTAGTCCCCCACCCCCAACCCCACCTCACCTCATCCCACCCCACCAAGTTTTATTTTTTGACCTAGAGTTCTGGAAGTGATGCATGAACCAGGACTCTGCAGAGGTCTCCTTAAAGCTACATGGGGAGTCCTGGAAATTGTCCACCTCACATTTGACCATTGGTTTCCATGTTTTCTGGGTCTTCTGTCACTGAAGGATGATCGAGGCTACATTGCTTTTTTTGAATTTCTAAACCCCTTTTAAGGAAATTCTTCTTAGGCCAGAAAAGCTGTGCCCTGAGGTAACGAGGCTTCTGCTGGGAAGCTGGAAAGAACATCAGGGAATACTTAATGTCTCAAATATTTTCACTGTTGTTTTGTGCCTAGGAAATCTTAAGGACTGCTGTAGAGGCACTTTCCACAGGCATTTAGTGTAGAACCAGACACAAGGAGATTTAGTGTTCCTTTTGAGACTTACTTGCCAAGGGGTGGGTATTATTTCCAAATAATCCCTTATAGAGAGTTTTCACTCAAGTCAGGAGTGGACTAGATTCTGAGTGACCAGTGAAATACAAATGGGTGAACGATCTCCGTGGCTCAAACTCCGTAAGTGATCTCCAAGGCTCTGCTCTTCTGAATTTGATATAATCAAATGCAAACTAAAACATTTACTGAGCTATAATGACATTATATGTGTCAGAACTGGGCTAAATATTTTATGATTTACTATGATATATGACTTTTCTGAAGCCTCAATTTAAGCCTATCCCACTGGTCAATTATCATCTTGATATGACAGTTTAAAAAGACAAAGCTCATCAAGGTTAACTAACTCACCCAAGGACAGTGAGTATAAGAGGTAGGTCTAGACAATGAGGTCAGGGTACCAGAATCAGCCTCTTTGGCCAAGCTGCAAGAATATTAAAAAAGAATCAACTGGAAATCTCCTATCGGGCTTGGGTCTCAGGTTCATTGGTTGGAGATGGAGACTGAATGCCTTTGTAATGCGTCTGTCCTTAATTGGGTAGGATTGGATTTGAACCTGACCTTAAAATGGGAATATGTGATTTGACATGAGGGAAGTGGAAACAGTATGGGTGCCACATCCATTTAAGGTTTCCACGGTACCCAGTACAAGGACAGCCCTAGGGAAGAAGTGGGCACAGGTACATTGCTGGGAAGTAAATTTTCCAGATCTTAGGAAATGGTATTTGGAAAGCAGACTTGGTAGAGCTGGTGTCTTCAAACTCTTTTGACTGAATCATGAGGAGCTGTGTGTTATCCTTGCTTCAGTCACTAAGTAATTAGCTGAATGGCTCTGACTAATTGCTTTTCTGGACCTTGACATCTGTAAGATGGCATTATACACACCTGCCAACACTCAACAGGTGCTCAATAAATGATTGCTATATCAATGAGTAAATGAATGAGAAGCCAAGGAAGGAAGCCAAAGAAGGAACAGGGCATTTTAACAAATGATCCTTGAGAAAAGAGGACAAGAATGACAAAGCTAATGCAGTGTATAATTGTTTGCTACGATCACTCCTAAATTCTGTTCTGCAGCTCTTTTCTATTTGTAGAACATTTTTATAAGACTTGTTTTATCTCATGTAGCCTTTCCAGAGACTCTGTGTGGTAGACTCGTATTTTCCACTTCTAACCCTATTTTACAATGAGTTGGCCACATGTCCAAAGCAGAGATACCTACTCAACCTCCCCCTGCCAGTAACTAGCTGTGGCTGAATCTGGGGCCTAGAACTTGTCCCTACCTGTCGGTGCCTTAGTTCAGTAGCTTCTGGCCTGTGAATCTGCATTGGTGCTTCAGGAGAAGTTAGAGGTGAGTGCCCATGTAGCATGAGCACTGTTGCTAGGTACTTGCCCTTCCCTCTCTCCTCGATTCTTCCCAAAGAAAAATATAAAAAATGAAAATATTAGGAGGTGCACCTTACTGGATTTACGATAATGTGTCTGAGGTTCATGATGTGAATGAATCCTGATTGAAAGCAGTAGATTTTATGTTGGGACTTCTGCATTTTAAAAAATACAAAGGAAAATAGGAATTGTAGAAGGATGCAACCCAGCCTTTGGTTGGTTGTATTATTTCTGAGGTTATTTAGAATGGCAGTTAGCTCGGCCTTCAAGGTCAAGTGGAATTATGTACTTTCAAGTCCAATAGTATCACAGCTGTGTTTAGGTTTTAGGTATGTTCTTAAAGTTCACTTTATATAAAATAATCCTATTTACTCTGATAAGAACTGTTCTCTTTCTCCAAAATTACAGACTTTTTGTAAAGAAAGCAGCTCACCTTTGTGACATAGAATATGATCTCTATTTTTTTCCCATTCTCTCTTTAGCCCAATCAGGCATGGCTTCCGCTTTCATCTTTCACCGACACGATCTTGCTACCAAAATCTAGGAGCAGTTTTGGTTCATACTTCTTCTTGTCATCAGTATTCGACATGGCTGATCACTATTACCATATGGCTTTTGTGATTCCAAAATCTTTCTAATTCTCCTTCTACATTTCTAGCTACTTGTCCTCTCTTCTGATGAAATCAATTTTTTCCACGAGGCTGTTAGAAATTAGAGGTCTCCAAGGCACGATTCTAGACCACTTTCTTTTTTCAGGCCATTTTCTCTTCCTATGTTTTTCCTAGATGGCCTCATCTGTCCCTATGACTTCATTTTCCCCTGTGTCACAGTGGCTGTCTGTAGTCATTAGGATGGAATGAGTTGTACTCCAGTAACAAACCACCACTGAGATTCCAGTGATCTAGCATGCAACTTTGTCACTCGTGTACAATGTCTTGGGGAAGATTTGGCAACCACTTCTAAGTGGTGACTTGGGGTTTCAGTATCTCCCATCATGTGGCTCTGCCATGTCAACATGTGGCCTTTATCATGGCACCATGGCATATGACAGTGATTCCATTTACAGCCTATAAGATAGAAATTATCAGATGGCTCAACTTAACTGCAAGGGAAGCTAAAAGAGGAAGGCTTCCTGGCTTCCTGAGAAAAGAGAACCGAATGGACTTGGTAAACTACTAGCTTTTTCTCAGACACATGCCTGCTTTCAATGTAGAGTCTAATCCTCTCTTTAGGACTCTAACTTTTACACTCAATGCTTAAGTGGTATCTTTATTCACCAGGATACCTCAGAAATGACTCACAGTGTGTCTCCAAATGAGCTCGTAGTGTACTTGTAAATCCTGTCCTCAGAATCTCCCTTCAGATGAGCAACTTAGTGATGGTCATCCAGTTTTGCAAGCCCAAACCGTAGAAATTATTCTTGACTGTGCCCTCCTTCAGTTCCACACTCATTCTATCACCATGGCTGTCAATTTTACCTCCTGTGTACTCTTGCCTATCTTCAGTGTAGCTTCCAGTCCAAGCCTCTGTCTTTTCTCACCAGTTCACTGATTTGGTGGTCTCCTAACCGGCAACCTCTCTTCTACTCTTGCCTCAGCCAGTCTAGTCTCCACCATGTAGCTAGAAGGATCTGAGCAAGATACAAATCTGAGAGTCTCACTTCCTTCTTCAAATCCTTCAATAATTCCCACTGCTCTCACAGTGGGCTGATCTTCAGTACACTTACACAAGCTCACAGGACTGATCCTTGCCCATCTTTCAGTCTCTCAGTCTCTCTCTTCTCATTCTTTTCCGACCAGTCACCCAGCACCCCAAACAACTTAACCTCCAGTTCTTGTGCCCAATGCTCCTGCAGCTCTCACTGCTTACCAAGAGGAGCTTTCCTGGCTTCTTGATTACGTTTTTCTACCTTGTGCTGTCCTATTGTATCTTTCCTTCATAGACTTTATCATTATTTTAATTATACGTTTATTTGTTTAATGATTTAACTCATGTTTATGTGAGTAACTGGACTATTAACTTTATGAGGATGGAGGCCATTTTTGGTTTGTTTTGCATATAATTCTGCATAATTTCTATTACATGGTAACTGCTCAATACTTGTTGGATGATTTTTTCCTTCATAAATATCAAATGTGTGCTATGTTAGAAATCAAATAAACCACTTTCCTACTGTCAAACTGGTTAAGGTGTGGGGGAAGATAATATATAAATACAGTGTCCCTCGATTGACTTGAATAGATATTGAAGGATATAGGTCAGAGCCAGCAAAGGTTTGGAGCATTCTGTCCTATACAACCCACTACTAGAAAATATATCATTGCCTCGTCAAATTTTCTGTGCACTATAATTAATATTTCTTGAGGATAGAAAACACCTCTGCTAGAAACTGCAGAATTTAGTGCCTATCATACTTTTTCATATCTAAGGAAGGCTTATTAATAGTATAGACAAATATACTCCATCTATTGTATTTTATCTACTATAAATAAAAATCCTTTCTGAAAAATCAAGATGTGCTGCTACTGTGGAAGTCAGTCTATGGGCACTTTATAGTCCCTGCCTTGTCTCCCAGCACCACCTTGGGAAACACAAATATTGTTCTTTTCCCCTCAGTTTTGTTTGTTCAGTGTGTTGCCTAATAAACAAAGTATCCGTGACCCCTTTCAGGTCTTCCAGAGACGGAATACTGGGCAGCTGGATTTCTTTAAGCGTTGGCGGAGCTACGTGGAAGGCTTTGGTGACCCCATGAAGGAGTTCTGGCTTGGTGAGATTTCTGAGAATCAAGAGAGTGGGGTTGTGGAGAGATAATTTTCCTATTGATAAGCTGGTCAGGTAGCTCACCGCATGCAGGGAGAGGTCCAAGCAATAGAGAGACACTGTTGGTGGCGCAATGTTAATGGGAAGATTCTTATGCACTCCACATATACAAGCAGGTAGGCCTGCTCCAGGTAGTTTATGTGATAAATCCGAGCACTGCACAATCTTCCTGGAGCCTGAAATTCTTACCAAGCACAGTAGTAGAAAAATAGTTGGCTGACTGGGATTTGGGGCTCCTATTGGAAGGATATTCTAGTAGTCTCTGAAATTCTGCTAGTAATGCCAGACATTTGTAGGCATAATTTTCCCCTGCTTTTTCCTTCTGCTCTCCCAGAGACTGAAATAACCAAAAATATCAACTGGGAAATGGAAAATTTTTTTTTAAAAATCATAATCAGAGTACTCTGTGTCTAATAGAGTAGACAACCTTGGTGGCTTGCTTAGTACAAAATCTCAGTGATTTGAAACTGAGTAGTTTAGTCTGTTGCCTACTCTTGAGATGTGTGGACAATAAATTCAACTGCTTCTTTTTCAGAGAGATGGAGCCAAAGGTCACTCATCCACAATTATTCTTTCCTCTCCTTCCCTCCACTGTGCCCTTCCATAGGTGTCACTAGCATGACACTGCTAAAGAAATAATAGGGTGAGAAAACTAGTCCCTCCAAAGAAAAAGTGTTGGACAGGCCCTTGGTCAGTAGAAAAAAATCAAAGCTAGGGTGACTTTTGGGTCCTGAAAGTCTCAGGTGCAAATGGAGAGTGATCACACACAGGGTTTGAGGGTTACTGGAATTTCATTCTGTTGTTTTAGGACTCGACAAGCTACACAATCTCACTGCCGGTACTCCAACTCGGTATGAGGTGCGGGTGGACTTACAGACTGTCAATGAGTCTGCCTATGCCGTATATGATCTCTTCCAAGTGGCTTCCAGCAAGGAGCGGTATAAGCTGACAGTGGGAAAATACAGAGGCACAGCAGGTAAGGGTGTTTCTTACTGCTAGAGAACTGTTCTCTGTAGTCTAAAGATTGATTTGTCACTTGTCATGGTCTGGAGGGAGGAACATTGTCCAGTGTAGATGAACTATTCTCCTTTACAGTTGAAGCCCTTCTTTCTGCATGGGGCTGAGGGGTAAACCAAATAGTTAAAGCAATCCTTCTCTAGTGCACAACTGGAACTTTTGGACCCCTTCCCCAATGAAATCCTCTTTTACTTCTCCAGTTCAGGCTGTTGAAACTAGTTGATGACATTTGTCTTTCTGAAGGTTTCCATGGTGTCGGCAACCTTTTGTTAGGCTTTTGGCCATGTGGCTATAGTCCTTCTCTGCACAGTGGTGTGTACGTATGTTATTATTTAAGCGTTTTGTAGCACTTTGCTATAAATAAAGACAGAAAAATGAAAGTGCTGATTCAAACAATAAGAAGGCTAGGTCCCATTAACTTAATACAATAGTGACAACGTGGGACAGTGAGCAGTTCAGCTGATAGCAGGGAATCTCTATTCTCGGTCAGCTGCTCATTGGATCTCAGCCAATTGATGGTGTGTTTGTGATCGAAAGGAACAAAATTATGCAACATGACAACATGACTAAAATGCTGAAATTGTATCAGTAGATATTTTATTTAAAAAGGAGTGTGTGGTTGCTGCATAAATACTAATAATTAAAATCTATATTTATGTTTTTTAAAATCATTCTAAGTTTGCTCATTGACTTTTGTGTGTTTCTGACTTTGGTATGACTGCGTAGGAATGTATTACTCACCAAATGGTCACAGTCTTTCTCTGTTATAGCTTAGACCTATGGCCCCCAAGGTTTCATGGGAGCTTTTGGAAGTTGGTTGGGTCATGGGGACACCATACTCATCAGTGGGTTAACCCATTGAGGAGTCTGTGGCTGATTGTGTTGTTAGGAGCTGGGTCCTGGTGAGAAGAGGTGGGTCACTGGGGATGTTACCTGGACAGGTGGAGTCTTTTTGTTCACAGACTTATTCTTGTTATTCATATTTGCAACACATAACAATTACATTCAACTGAGGGAATTGGTACATACAAATATTGTATTTTAACCATTTTTCCTTCAAGAGGGTATATTCTTGTCCCCTGCTCTTCCTTTCTGCCTCTGTTTCCCAGCTGTAATACAGGTGCACAGCTTCCCTTACCGTGCCCTCCACAATGATGTCCCTTCTTGGGAGTTAGTGGACCATGCACTGAATCATTTAAAATGATTAAACCAAATTAAAGGATTAAGCTGAATTAAACGTCTCCTCCTTTAAGTTGTGAGTATTAGTCTTTGTGGCTCAGAGACAGGAAAGTGACTAACAGACTTTCTTTAACTCACATGCGAAGTGAGGGTTAACAGTGTAAGGTAACTTTTGCAGGCTATTAACAAAGTGGTTAAAAAAAAAGAGCTAACCAATGGAGAAGGTGGGTGCGCTGAGAATCCTTGCAGCTGAAGGAAGCTTCCTACAGGGCTGGAGTTGGCAAGAAAGAAAAGAAGGGCCTCTCAATGCCTGGGGCCCATAGGGACAGCAAAGACTGAGCTGAGACAAGGACATGGGGGTGTGATGCAGTCTTGCTTCTTATCAAAATTCTCCGCTCAAGATGTCCTGATGGCAGACAACTGTGAATTTCTTTAAGATCTACAATCTCATTTAATACAATTACATTAGTTTTTCTTTTTGCTTCTCTTTGCTAGCACAGAGTCTGGCATGTAGTAAATGAAGTTAAAAAGTGAAATCTATAATCTCACGGCTAAGCAAAACCTTACAGGATCCTTATTCTGTAATGTTTTGCAGCATAGTCTCTGAGACCCAGTAGGTCCCACAGGGATTAGTGAAGGGGAGAGTTTGGTGATGAGGAGATGTGAGATGTGGGAGGGACAGACACCTACTAGAGTGCGAGGAGTTTGGGCTACAGACATACAGGTGCAAGAGAAGTTGACTTCCAAGGATTCCAAGCAGGGGTTGGGTAGAAAAAAGTATGTAAAGACTTGTTTTTGTTTTGTGGAACTAGGCTTATGATTCCTCCCACCCTGATGCTCCACACCTTCCCTAAGTAAGATCAGGCTGTGTTCCTGATGGCTTCTTCCAAGCTCTCCCAACTCTTTGGTGTAAAAGGGGCCACAGAGTCCCTTCTCTTGTGCTCTGGTCCCAGGTCATACAGAATCTGTCTGGTCATTCCTTCTGCTTCCAGTACCCTCTTTTCTACGCTCTATTTGTGAGACCTTCCCTGGACAACACGTGAAGACGGGTGATTTCCCTTCGGCCCTGTACCCTTCCCTCCCTGAGATGCGATGCTTCTCATCAGGAGCCTTGCTGGGGCGTGTCCTGCTGGGCTGGCCCTCTCCTTTCCTTGATCACTTACATTTGCATACCCTGGGTCCATTTAACATAATCCTGTAAATGAACTGATGCTAATGGCAGAGTGAAAAGGAGTCAACTTATTTGGGAATTAATGTGATTGTCCTCCCAGGTACTCTATTTGCATTTTAACTGTAATTAGGGGATAATTCCTGTTCTACGGTTGCTCAGGCCAACAGTAGCAGTCAGTGGAGGGTGTATTTTTTAATAGGAAGCCTTGGAGACTGTCAAATCACACAGCATTTAGGCAGCAATCTAGTCTTCCCACGTGTACCTTTAAATTCTGAATTACAGTCATAGGGTCAGTGGAGTTTTAGCTTTTTTTTTTTTTTTTTTTTTTTTTTTTTTTTGTATGTACTGATTGACTCATTAAGAGAGCTTCAGTATTTAGGAAGCTTCTGGCTTCTTGTGCCTTGAGTAATAGATCCCTATTTAGAGGATGAATGTTCAAATGGAAAGTGAGCAGTTGCGCTTCCCATTCATGTCCCAGCTTCTAACTTGTTAGAGCTGTGCAGCCCCACAGGGACTGTGTGTGTGGTTGGAGAAAGATTGTCTCTTCCTCAGATTGTCCAGGAGGGTCCTTGGCTTTTTGACTTCTACTGAAGTCATATTGGAAAACCCATTCTCTCTTCATGAAGGAAACTTCACAGGTGTGATGAGCAACACATGAAATTGGGTGTTTTCCCTTCTGCCCCTGTTCCCCACCCACCTCCCTGAAACCCAGTGCTCCCCACTGGGAGCCTTGCTGGGGCCTATACTGCTAGGCGGTCCCTTCTCCTTTCCTAGATCATTAACATTTGCCTTTTCTGGGCCTATTTAATATAGCCCAGTAAATGAACTGATGCTACTGAGAAAATGATTTAGTTTTTTCTTCTGAGGGTTGGAGTGGAGCAGGCAGGCTAAGATCACAACCTGTAAGATGACATTCACTTACTTAGAGATGATAATGGAAACATATACAGACATTCAGAATGGCGCCTCATGACTTCATTGAGCTAACCATTGCTAACAGCTGGTGTGGGGCTTGGTTGTATTCAGGCTCAGGGGATGAGTCCAATTTCCCAGGATCTGTACCAGCACTTAGTATACTGAGACCAAGGATGCCAAATATTTATAGTAAAGATTTATTTTACTCCAAATGTCAGTACATTTCTTGTGTTTTGAAGTGAATTTTTAAAGACTAGCACTTGAGAAAGGGCAACATTTAAGGGGTATGTGTACACATGGGAAAACTTGAGAAATCATGTATCACTCTTTTACATGCCTATTAGTCACCCAAGGATAAATGACATTCAAAATCTAGGTGCGTGGTCCTGCAAGTATGTGTAATTTACAGGAATATAAGGTCAGTGGCTTCTCCTGGTCTACGATGTTGGCTGCCTGGTTCATCTTTCCTGCCTCATGAAGAATTGAAGCGTAAGACTGGATCTTAGAGTGACATTTGGATGCAATTTAGATGACGCACTCAGTGGCCTTAACTTAAGTGTGGGTTCAGACCTTTTATGAGTCCTTCATTAACCCATCCAACCCCCACCTGAGATGTTCCAGTATACTCTCTAAGCTGCCTTTATCTTTCATCTATGTTTTCTCCTAAAACTCTGAGGATGGAGAGAGTCTGAATACCTTTGGCTTGACTTCTTAATCTTACTTAGCAAGATAAGCTTAATAAATCAAAATGCTGTCTTAGCAGGGGCCTGATGACCAGACCAAAGTTATTTTCTTGTTTCATGAGAACACTCACTGTCCTCCCTCTGAACATTAGGATTCTTTAGTTTCTAGAAGGTAGAAAATCCATCAGCAGGAAAAACCAGTTTCATAGAGGCTAAATCTTGCTTCAACTGTCTTTTTTGCCCAGGGCCCAAGTTTACATACTATAAACGTATCTTTAAGAAAACTTCTATCCACATTCTTAGAAAACAGCTCTGGGAACTTAATGTGTAAGTTAGGTAAGCTGTTCTCATTAAAAGGATGTTGCTAAGGGAGCCATTGTGTCATTTCAAGCCATAGTTAACCATCTGCAAGAAATTCAGAGGGAGGAGAAAATGTGTGTGTGCACAAAGTGACATTGTACCTTTCTTCTACTGGAGATGATGGAAGGGGGCAGAACTGTTTTGCCGGGTGAAAGTGAAGTGGTCTCCTTGGTTCTTTCTGCTATTTCTCCTTCTGCCTTTTGCTGGGCGAGGCAGAAAGGAGCCACTTTTTGAACTTGCAGAGTTAAAGGGGCAAATTGGGGTCTTCTCTTTGCACAAGATGGCACCACTTCTCTGTCTGTCTGTCTGTCTGTCTATCTATCTATCTATCATCCATCATCTATCTGTCCATCCATCAACTGTGTGCACGTGTGTCTGTGTCCATCTATCTAAGCTGTCCCCTATTTTTCTCCATCTGTCACTGTCTACCTACTCTCCTACCTCTCATCTGTATCTATTGCAGTGCTGGGGATTGAGCCCCAGGCTTGGTGCTTGGTACACATGCACTTTACCACTGAACTATGACCTCATTCCCTAGCAATTTTTTTTTTTTTTTTTTTTAGTGAACCAACTCACCTCAACTAAGTTTTTGAGAGTAAAAACCTCATTTTTTTGTATTCATAGAGCCAACCATGGTGCTAATCCATAGAAAATGTCCAGTACACGTTCTCTACATAAGTAAACGAATGAAGTTTAGCCTGCATAAGAATCATT
This sequence comes from Ctenodactylus gundi, assembly GCA_004027205.1. Lineage (NCBI taxonomy): Eukaryota > Metazoa > Chordata > Mammalia > Rodentia > Ctenodactylidae > Ctenodactylus > Ctenodactylus gundi. Next base: position 50,754 of record PVKB01003713.1, read on the forward strand.
TAAAGAGACTGTCCAAGCACAGATTACAGGGGCCCCACCCTATGCACAATTTCTGTTTCTGTAGGTCTAAAGTGAGCTTGATAATTTGAATTTCTAACAAGTTTCCAGGTGATGCTGATGCCCCGGGTCCAGTGATTCCATTTAGAGAACTCCTTTTGCAGGTCTTTTCACAACTGGAGTCCTCTGTTGGAGTAAGGGGCCATAGACAAGTTGGTATCTTAGAAAAAGACTTGGTCTTGGAGTATGAGGACTGGGAGTTGGGTTCTGTCCTCGACAAGTCCCTGGAGCTGACTCTAATGAGCTCATTTTCCCAGAGGACCAAGAGCGCTCTGTGAGCTCATGGGCCTGTGGGAGTCAAATGAGAGCGTGTATGTGGAAATGATCCATGAATCCAGAGGTTAGGTAGAATGGAATTATTGCTACAGCAAGAAAAGAACTTTGTTAAGCTTGTGGTTGATGTGGGCTGTTATTGCCTTTTATGAGATGAGAAAGAATAAAGTTATAAAAGAATGACAAATAGGATCAGGAAATAGGATGCAACACAATGAAATAATTAAGACAAACATTAGGTAAGATGTAACAAAGCACTAAGTTGTACCTTTGTCCTAGAAATTCAAGTGCGTGTGTGTGCATGTGTGCACGTTTGTGTGTGCATGAGTGTGTGTGTGTGTGTGTGTGACTTCTCTAGGTAGTGTGCAGTTGAGATATGCTTTGAGAGATTTAATCATTGAAAGGTAGGAAGAAACCCCAGGGGAGGTGGGCCTGTACTGTCTCTAGGTGGAGGATCCCTGGTGGGGACAGTGGGATCCACACTTATGCAGAGGGGAAAGCCAAGTGATAATCTTACAAAGCAGGGAAGGAGGAGTCACTCATCTCCCTCCGGTAGGAAGTAGTAAATCAGGCCTGAGAAGATGAGAATGAGTGTTTGAGCCCAGAAGGGATGGCAGATGGGCAGTAGGGACACTGAGAAGAAGGCCGTTGATTAACACAGGCCCACGGAGGTGAGATGAGACCGAGGGTGGCACCTGTGGAGGGCAGGCCTGTACAGATTGTGAGCCCTCTGAGAAGGAAGGGCTGAATGAAGAGTAGGAAGGGCTTGTCAAACATGGCACTGGGTTTTCAGGTATGGGTTGTTTGGGGAGAAGTCCTACCATGGGAGAGCCAGGAGGACAGGGAGTGGGTATCTTGTGTGAAGGGTGGTCAGGCATTTGGCATCATGCAATGCTTTCCAAGGGTGATGCTGTTAATGGCTACTGGAGAATAGCCTAGAGTTTGGGTGATAGGCCAGAGAACACATTCATCTGAGTTATGGTCTCATTTTGGCCATTTTGAGAGCGGTGACCATCTGTGACATATACCTGCATATACCACTGGCATCTTCATGCCTAGATATTTCCTTCTGGCTCCTCTTTTCATAACCGTAATGGCTAAATGTAGGTTCTTGCCTGTCCTCTCCTGCAGGGGATGCTCTTACATACCACAATGGATGGAAGTTTACAACTTTTGACAGAGACAATGATATTGCCCTCAGCAACTGTGCCCTGACGCATCATGGAGGCTGGTGGTACAAGAACTGCCACTTGGCCAACCCCAATGGCAAATATGGGGAGACCAAGCATAGTGAGGTAAGTGGCAGGCAAACATCTTGTTTGTTCCAGGTTCTTCCCACATTCAGCTCCCAGAAGGGCACCCTTCAGGGTAGTCAGGCAGCCTTTTTCTATACAGGTTCCCACTTGGGGAAGGTGAGCTTCTCCATGCTGAGGGGCCTTTAGTTCACGGCCCTTCCTGATCACTGGCAGTGGTTCATGTCTGCTCTGTTCCATTACTGCACACTCAGTGATAGCTGGGTAGGAAGCTCAGCCTGTCTACTGCTGTATAAAACTAGCGATGTGAGTCACATACCATCTCACAAAACTACTTCACACACAGACACTGTTGTAGCTTAGCTTAGGCTGCTATAAAAAATACTGCAGGTCAGGTAGCTTGGACAAAAATTATTTTTCACAGTTCTAGAAGATACAGAATCCAAGATCATGCTGCCATATATTTAATTCATAATGGTGGTTTTTAGGTAGCTACTTTCTCACTGTACATTCATAAAGCAGAGAAAGAGGGAAGTCCTGGCTTCATCCTCTTCTAAGAAAGGTATTGATTTCACTGGGAGATTCCACCCGACCTTATGATCTCATCTAAACTTATTACTTCCCAAAGGTCTGCCTCCTGATACCATTACATGTTGGAAATTAGGGCTTCCACCTGTGAATCTGGGGAGGACAAAACCAAATATTCACATACTTCATAGTGCTTTCTAGTTGTTCTCTTCATTAACCCAGAGAATTTCTTTTGAGTCTTTTGAACACCAGGAAAGCAAAGTCTTCTGCTTCAGATCAGACCCATCCTTGGATTCACTGTACCAGATCCCACCCAGGGTCTGTCTGCAGCATTGTGCTGGCTGTGTCTCTCCATGAGGAATGTACAGGGCTGGGAGTCCATGAGAGTTCTTCTCCCTTCCCGTGCTTTGACGCCTTCCTACTGGCAGTTTCTCGAACTTCCACATCCCTTGCTATCATCTTGACTCTGCCAGCTACCATGCACTTCCTGCCTTTTCCCCCACAGATTCTTGGGAATTGCTTCCTTGCTCCTACTCTTCATTAGCCCTCTACCATCCACAAGCCCTTGGATCTGCTGTCCCACATCCCTATCCTAGTCTTCAGAAAGCCACTTCCCCGTGGGATGCACGCCGTCCTAGTATTACTGTCAATACTGGCACATTGAAAGTTTCATTTTTATTACTTTGGTCCCAGTCAGGCTGCGGGAACTCCCAATCCTTATGTGGTGTGATGTTTGCAAATGGAAGAGAAATTTGCCCCCAGGGAAGCTAAGGAGGGTGGATCGTGAATCACGGTGGCCGTGTGTGGGCAGATGCAGAGAGGCCCATGGTTGGGGACAAATATTTGAAATGAGCAGGCAGCATGCCCTAAACCATCCTCATGTTTGCTAATAAAAGACATTCATCTGCTTAATGTGCTTGTCACAGTCTGCAAGGCATTTAGCTTCTTGTTTATTATTTACCTCACAAATTAAAATACATAAAATTGGTCACTTGGGCTCTTTATTGGCCAGGTTGCAAGGTTATTAAGTGAATTAAATAATATTGCACTCACCAGTCAAAAGACATAAAATGAAATTTAGTTTTCAGCAGGCTGTTTGCTGCTCCAGAGCTAATACCTAAACAGCCTAAATTGAAAATGATTTTACACAACTGGCCAACTAATATGTTTATTTTTGCCTTTAATTTTTTTTTTTTCCCTGAAATGGAAAGACAAAGCCAGTTTGTTCTTGGTGGGCCGGGCTGACCCCATGTTAGCATTGTGTCTACCCTGGTCTTGCTGGCTTCTGCAGCTGACACCCTCACCTTCCCGCCAGGGGACGCCAGCTTCTATCTTCTCACCCTCTCCGACCCTGACTACCCAGCAGAGGGCGCACGCCCTCTGATCAGGCCCTCCCCTTGCTGGTGGTAGTCCCAGTGACGCCTTGTGCTCCAGATTTCTGCTGTCAGCAGAGAGGGAGTGGTTTGATTAGTAAAGAAAGAATCCTTGGTGGTGTAACCCACCTTCCCCTCCTCCTAAGTGCTGCTTCTTGTGTTTTATTACTTAATTTTGTTTTTCATAGGGGGTAAACTGGAAACCTTGGAAAGGACACCAGTTCTCCATTCCTTACGTGGAGCTGAAAATCCGCCCACAAGGCTATGGCAGAAATCGTTCTTCTGGCAGAAAGAAGCGGGCATTAGGCGGAATGACGAGAACATTCTAGCGGCCCACCGAGCAGCTCTGTAGGAGACAAGGCCAGCTGGGGTGGAGGCTGCAGAAGCTGGAGGCAGAGTGGGTGGTGGAGGCTGGACCAAGACGTCCGAGGGATTCTCCATGCTCCTAGTTTCTGAGATCGCTGGATGGCCCACCCGTGCTTCAGATCATAGAGATGCCTTCCTCCTTACCTGCAGTTCTGCCCGTCTACACTAGGGGACCAAAAATATCAATGATACTGTAGTTGCATAGAAAGCGTGGGTGGTAAAGGCAGAATTCTAACTGCAAGGGTCCTCCCCTGCTCCCAAGGCCATCTTCAATAACAAATGTAATGAGTTAAGGTGAAAAAGTGAAATTTCTAGCTCTTTGCTAATTGGTAATCTCTAGGAATTGGTGTACATGTATACATTTAAATATCTGCTGTTAACAGTATAGACCTTTCTAGAAAGAAGCACCAAGGAGAGGTTCTGGTTCCACAGGAGCCAGGGCTGAGATAACCTGATGGTTGTTGCCCCTGTTTTCTGTGGACTTTGTGGTGGGGGAGAAGTAGAAAATCTCACTCCTTTTTAATTGCTGGCATTCTAAGGAAGAATAAAGAGAGAGAGAAAGGGCCAAGGTGCCCTCAGGTTTAGCCAAGTTCTGACTGGTCTCCGACATGCTGGAAACCACATCTCCCACTTATCTCCATGTCTACCTTCCCCCTTTCTGGCTATTTGCATAATCACTTTCATAGACCCGCATATGTTGTAAATAAATTCTCATTCGCTTCCAACTTTAAATAATTTGACTTTCTTAATAGCTCGTACCTTCCCAAGACCCTTACCTGACAGTCTTTCATGTCCACCAGGCCCTCAACCTCCCCCCGCCCCCTGCTTCCCACACTGCTAGACCCCTGGGTTTTCTGGGGTGCAAGGCACTGCGAGGTTTACTGTCTTTGGCTGGACACTTGGCAAATCACATCCTTTTGTTTGCTTCCTGTCATTTTTGGAAGGTTTTATATAGCCAAGTCAGTGACCATGGAAGTAACTTAAGCTCCGATTAAAAAAAAATAAACTTCTTCATTAAAAAAAAAATTAGTCTTGTACTATTTTCCCCAGGTAAGAGTGGCTGAATGCTTAATGTCACCTAAGAGCAAGTAAAGGCACAATTTGTGCTTTATTATGGGATGTGGTTGGCTGTGGTCTCTTACCTGTGTGGCATCAAGTAATGATACTTTGGATGCAAAAATGCACAGGGAGTGGGAGGCCAGGGAGGAAGGCATTTGTTCTAGAAGCCACACTGGCCTTACGACTGGGGTGTACGCTGTCCTCCAGGTTTCTCCAGATTTGGCCCTCTAGGTGAATATCAAGCTATACTCCTAAAATGTTTTTGTTAACCTTTGCTGTTTTCAGTACGTCCTTCACATCCCTCCACCCCATGTCACCCAGACAAACACTGAGCATCATCACTGCTGCTGCTGGGCCTGGCACAGTGTTCGTGTTGGAATCATTTCATTAAAAAAGTGTTTGCATGCTATTCATTGATCATGAATCTATTAAGCGTCAGCCTGCTTTGTATCAGGCAGTGTGCTGGGCACTTGGGGAAACAGGCGAGCAACGCAGGGCCAGTCCTTGTGCTAATGGAGCTAGTGTGGGTTGATTTACCCCCTCAACAAATAACTGACTAAATCCTATTAAGCACCAGGTTCAAGTCTAAGCACAGGCTTATGCAGGTAAACAAAGCATTCGCTAGTCCTTGTTATCTGGAGGTGGAAACTGATATTAACCAACAAATAAATTATGCTTACATTTTAGTGATCTAAGCTGACAGTAAGCAACCAATGTGTAATTGCAAGAAGTGGTTGATGCTGCAGGGGAAAAATAAAGTAGGATCAAGAGATGGAGTGGTGATGAGTGGTGAAGGTGGGATGTGATTCTCTTTCAAGTGGTGGGGGGCGCTATGGAGGCCTCTTTGCGGGGAGATATAAGCAAAGACCTATCTGTCAGGTGTTTTTTAGGCTTGATCTAGCTTTATGGGATCCCGAGGCTGAGCTAATTCCTCATCTGTTTTAAAGGCCTCTCGGTACAGCTACTCAGCTGCAAGTCTTCTCCTTGAATTCTCCGCTGCTACGAGCTATGCCTGTTTGCATGAAGTATAGTCCTCTGTGTGGTTCAGAAGCTTTGGGTGCACTCCTGTCGACCCAGGCTTTTGAGCGCAGAATGCCTCTTTGGCAAAGCGGATCTGATCCCAGGTACTGATTCAGAGCCAGGGACAATAGATGGTGGTAATGCTTTCCAATTTTTGACATGCTTCCTACACATGTTGTTAAAGCTTGCTAAACCGTAGATTTCTGAGCGCCATCCCCAGGTGTTCTGAGACCACAGCTCAAACAGCTCTCATTTGGGGGTTACCAGTGGTCTTTGCTTTGGAGGTGTCTGTGATAGCAGCAGATTACATAGCACATGTCTCAGGTTCCAGGTCTATCGACCCCCACAGTTTCTCCATGACTGGCCATAAAGGGGAATTGGGGGAAACAGAAATTGTTTCTGTGCGGCCTGGAAGGGAAGGGGGGCGGAGAAGTCCTCAGTTGGTCTTTAGGGGTTCTGCTGGGGGTGGGGCAGGAAGTCAGGAGCTTGTTGGAAAAGCATGTTTATCTGACTGTGGAAAACATTCCAGTCCTGAACCTCCATGCCTAAACTCATTTCAACATGGCTGGCACTGCACTGGCAGCTCCCACACTGGTAGCCTCACAGGGGTCATGCAACGGGTTTCTGGGTAGATCTGCTATTCAGAGAGCGTCAGACATATTCTTAGAGCCAGGATAGGAGCCATCAAGGTTTTGGAGCCTCTGAGTAACAATTTCTCTACCCTTTAGGAGAGGTGTGTCCTACTAGCAGCCCACCATTTTATTTTTTGTCCTTGATTTATAAAACAATGTTATAATAAAAAGTAGAATAAGTTGCATACAGTACATTAACTGCATCACATATTTTATATGTGCCCTAAAATGGTTCCTCGTCCCTCAAAAAACAAACAAAATGGGAGAAAAAAACCCTGGGAGGCCACAGGTTGCATAGACCTGCTTCCGGGAGAAACCGGAGCAAACAGAAACCCACGTTGAAGGGAGCAACTGCAAACCAGGGACTGGAAGCAGGACAGAAGTGGCAAGAACTTTTCTATTCCATGTGAGACGCAAGCCTAACCAACAACAGCCCTAGCACAGGGCTGGGGTAACAATGTGGAACCGCTCCGGGGCAGCAGAGAGCAAGGGGGCGTGGCCCGCAGGGGGACACAAGCCCAGTGGGGCAGCTAATCCAGCTCAGGTGTGGGAAAGCTCCTTGGGGCGCAGGATCAGCGTCCAGTCTGGAACATGAGCCTGAGTTTGCCCGGGGAGAAACCAAGGCGCCAGTGTGCACGCAAATGCGTTTGCGTGTGCGTGCGTGCGTGCGTGCGTGCGTGCGTGCGTGTTAGGGAGGGCGGGGTCAGGACACCTGGGGAAAAGGAGCCTGGGGGCAGAGGGAGGAGGTGAGCCAGCTGGGCGGTTCCCTCAGCGTGGTGTGAACTTTGTTGTGCACAGAGCGGTGCACTTCCTTTCCAGAGACTTCGCTTCAGTGGGTCTTAGGTGAGTTCTGTGCCTCCGAACTGGAGCTTTTCAAAGCTCCCTGGGGGTTCTAATAAGTGACCAGGGGTAAGAGCCACTGCTCACATAAAAGCCTGGGACAGTGGAGAGTTCTCAGAGGTTTGTAAGCTTTGGAGTGACACGGTCAGGCTTGCATTTTGGAAATACCAGACTGGTGGCAGCATACGGAAGCGGGAGGGTTGGTGGGGCTTTTTAAAATATATTTTTATTTTTAACTGGCACTTCGTAGTCGCACATATTCATGGGGTGGAGTGTGAGACTTCGGTATGTGTACACAACATGTAACGAGAGTCAGAACACTTAGCACATCCATCACTGCAGATAGTTATCATTTCTTTGCGTTGGGAACATCAAAATCCTTTCCACTAGGTATTTTGAAATATGCAATTAATTGTTGTCAGCTGTAGTTGTTTACCAAGCCCCTGAGCATTAGACGTTATTCCATCCACCTGTGCCCTATACATGTTAGCCATTCTGGGCTTGGGTGCCAGTTGCAGAGGCTCTGGCCTCATAGCCAAGTTAGGGTGACTGTAATTGTTCATGCTGGAAATAGAGACTTGTTTGGCCTGTGGCAGAGATGCTGGGAAGACAGGAGGACACAGATGACAGAGATCTCTAGGAAGAAGAATGACAGAATTGGAGGAGGCTGGGCTCTGGCATGGCAGAGCTCGGAGCTGTTGTTCTTGATAGCAGCTTCCTGGAAATGGGATCCAGAGTTTATGTTTTAAATGAGGCCAAGACTCTGCTCCTTAACTTAGAATTCTCAGGGCTTTCAAAGTTGCTAAAGCCAGACTCTACTATGCAAGCTTAGGAGAAAGGTAAGGAATGACTCAATTAAGGAAGGTGTGAGTTTGAAAAGAGAGACAGCCTGGACCAGTAGAAGTGCAAATGATGGTATGTATGACAGAAGAAAAATTCTTCCCAAAGTTGTCCTGTTAGTTGGTAATTTCTATGGGGAAAATGGATTGCACAAATTCTAATGTGCTGGGCTACGAACAACAACAGAAAAACCAGCATAAAACTCTAGGCATAATTTAGCCAGTTACTGGAAAAGATCCTCTGCCAAAAACTGTCCAAGTCGCTACCTTAATCCCTTCACCAGGGCAATGGAGAGGATCAAGTGGAAGTTCCTGTCAACAGGAGGCAATCAAAATATTGACAGGGCCTGCCACCCCAAGTAAGAGACTTGCTATACTCAGTCTGGCCAGGAGATGGCAGTCTTGTCATACCAGGAGCCTCTCGACTTTTCTCTCCCTTGTAAAAGGCTGTTCCCGAGTTGAGTTCCCCACTTTTCTTCCTTCTTAGGTCGCACTGCGTGGAGAATCAGCCAGTGGGCCCACCTTAGCATCTATCCGGTGCATGGCGGTGGGCCAGGCAGTGCTGTTACTGGACTAATGCACAACTATGTAAGTGGGTGCTATCTTGCAGATTGCCAGGTGGGACCTGGCCTCTATCCTAGACCTGTGTACAAGGCTGGGGAGGAGGGGGGGGGGGGGGGGGGGGGGGGGGGGGGGGGGGGAGAGGGGATGGAGGTTATCCCGTGTTAAAAGGCAAAGAGTCATCCTTGAACTGGATTTCCGGAAGTCCCTAACTTTCAAATTGTTCTCAAAGACTTCCTGTTATTGGATTGTCTGTACCAGGAAATGGTTTGAATTCCAATGCCAATGTTCTATCAAGAAGTGAGGTTCCCAGGTTATCCCATAAAATTATATTTATTTTACAAAAGAGATGAACTGTAGTGTAATGATAATAACAGAAGCAGGAAAAGTAGTATCTCTATAGATGTACTTTACATAAAAGAAGGAAACGAAAGCAGTTCTTTTCGGTGAGTAAAGAGAACTAAGTTTAATTAGAGGAGGCAGGTGACGCTTTCTGTGGCAGTTCCAAAAGAGACACTGGGACACTTCACAAGTTCATGGCCAGGCTCTTGATTGCATTTAGTCTGTCTCTGGCTCAAAGGAGGTGCTCCCACAAGATCAGCAGTCTTTGAAGCATCTAAATGAGCAGGTCACCCTGAATGTGGGTTTGTGGTATACAGGAGCACTGGGGCAGGAGTCTGAAGATGTTGGTCTCCATTCCAGGCAGGGACATATGGATTTCCTTCTCAGGGCCTCATTTCCTTCATTTATAAATTGGGGATAACTCGAGATAATGATAATGCTTGCTCTTTATGTTGTTATAAGGCCTTCTGGATTGTTAGTCTTCATAATTTCATTCAAACTTTTGAGATTTCTTTTTCCTGGATATAAGTCTGTCTCTAGCCAGCTCTAAGGATATGACTAGCTGACAGGATTACATAGTTCATAAGTAGAATAGAGAGAAAGAAAAGAGAAGGAGAAAAGTTAGGAAAAGTTAAGAATTCCTATCTCACCTCTCCTGTCTGCATCATTTGACTCTATGGGCTTTTGCTGTCCTCTTGAAAATTTCTCCTCTTTTGACTTCTAGGACACAATTTTGTCACATTTTCCCTTCTACCTTTATTAATGACACCTAACATTTCTTGAGGACTTTCTGTAATCCAGGTCTTGTGCTTTGCTACATGCACAGTTGCCTTTCATCTTCTCACCCCTTCGAGATAGGCACTACTGTTAGCTCTTTTTCATAGATAAGTCTTAATAGAGAGATCAAGTCAGGCATGAATTACATAACCATTAGTAGCTGGATTTGGCCTTAGGATTGGGACTACCCTAGTCCTAAATCCTAGCCCATGGCACCTATGGTACCAGAGAGCCCAGAAGGCTTCCGGATGAACCCTCTCACGCTGTTCCCTGCACCACTGTATCAGAATGTACATTCACATGGTTGTTGACCATGCAAACTCAGATTCTTCCAGTGTAACTCTCCCTACTCACGTGACTCCACCAGCAGCCTGTCCTGAAGCCAGCAATGGGCTTTCTTATAAGGAAGGATTGACCTCCCCTCTCTGTACTGAAGTGTTCTGTTTGCTAGCTTGTCCCCTCAGCCAGCCTGTCTCAGGGTGAGTTCCCGTCACTGGCACCTGATGTGCTTGGCACAGAGTGCTATTAGCTTTTTATTGTTCTAATCAAATAACTGCCAAGGACAACTTAGTGGAGGAAGTATTTAGTTTGGGCTCATAGTTTCAAAAACTTTCATCCCAGGGTCTGAGGAGGAAACATGGCAGAGCGGCGTGGCAGAGAAACCTGCTTACCTCGTGGCATCCAGAGAGCAGGGAAGAGGAGAGTGGTGAAGAAGGTACTAGGAACTAGACCATATGCAATCCCCAGGGTCATGCCACCAAGACCTACCCACACACAGCCAGCAGTGTGCTTCACTGATCTCCTAGGCACTCCTCAAACCAATCAAGTTAATAGTTGTGGTTAATTACCACACATAATAAGCAGGCAAAAACTGTTTATGGAATGAATTGCCTTAACAGCAGATTAGATGTATTCCTGTGCTACCATTCCTGAACACAGTGTCACCTTGTATGGCTACCCACAGAAGCATTTGGAAACATCATTTAGAACCTACGATGGAAACAGAAAGTTAGTTGAAGGGATTCTTTGTTCAGTTATTTAATCCTATGGCTTTCAGTTTGAGAATATATTAAAAAGTGTTAGGGTTAAAGTTAGGGTTCGCCAGAAGTGCTGTGGTGAATTGAGAACACTTACGGGTGATCGCTTTGTATAAATGTGTATTGTGTATTTACACTCAAGTGCAGCTAGCCCTGGGTGGGTGGGGTTGACAGCATTTAGCTCTGGCTCTTCTAGTGCACACCACTAGAGGTTGTTCCTGGGCAACATTCCTCCTCCACACCAAAAAGTTCTGGCATGTGGGAATGAACAGGAAGCTGAATGAGATCTCGACTTCTGGGTTGTCATGGGTGTGTGGGTGATGGGGAAGGGAGACCGGGAATCAATCAGGACAGGGAAACCTGTGTGGGCAAGATAGGGCAAAATGTGAGCCTGTGCTTTAGACCTTCTTCCTAATCCCTTCCTAAAATAGTCAGCACAGCACTTTGCCAATGCGTTTGACAGCTCTTCCCATGAAAAGATTGTAGACCTATGTTCTCTAGGATGACAGCCGCTGGCCTTGAGTGGCTATTAAGCACTTGAAATATGGCTGGATGGGCTGTAGGAATGGCACAGCAGTTAAAGCACTCGACTTGCAAGCGCAAGGCCCTAAGATCAATTCCCTAGCACCATATAAAGCTGGGCATGGTGGCATACACCTGTAACCCCAGCACTGAGGAGGTTGAGGCAGGTGACTGTTCTGAGTCCAAGGCCAATGAGTTTACAACCAGCCTGGGCTACAGAGCAAGACCCTGTCTCAAAAAACAAAAAAAAAAAAAAAAAAAAAAGAAAGAAAGAAAATGAAATATGACTGGCATAGCTGAGCTTGTAAATCTTTAATTTCATTTAATTTTAATGAATTTAGACAATAGCATGTGGCTACTGGTTCCATATTGGACAGCGTAGATGGTTTTCCATGATTCCTGCTTCTCTTGGACACTCTTGCTCTAGACAGCTTCTGCTTCAGTGGCAAGCTTATCATTATCAAGAGAGGAGTCAGCAGTATCTAAATAATTTCATTTCACAACCAGTACAAAGTTATGGCTAACGTGAAAACAAGGTATACATTCATACGTACATGTACACATACACATGCACATGCATTTCAATCTCTGGTGGCTCATACGGAGATTTTTGAGTCCTCTGTCTCCAGCATCAGATTAATACAGAGGCCTAGTTTTGCTTAAGTTTCTGCTGTTTCCTTCCTTCCCTAAAAAAGACACTGATTGGCTTCATCGAAGGAAAAATTGTCCTAAGTACTGAATGCTAATTGATTGTGATTGTCAGATTGATTTAAGAGACTCCTGGAGTAGTGACTGGCTTGGAAGGGTGCTAATCCCATCAATAGGTTCAGAGCTGAATGAGATACCCAAAGGTGGAACCTAGTTAGCATAAGGGGGTCCTGAGGTTATGATTTTAGGGACAGTGTCTGATCTCAGATGCCTTTCTCTCTGGTTCTTCCCTTGTTCTGTTTCCTGGCTACCGTGAGCTCAGCAGCAATTCTATTCTATATTCCTCTGCCATGATGGTTCTGCCTGGGAGTTAGCTGACCATGCACTAAATCCTCTGAAACCTCTCCTATAAGTTGAGAGTGCTGGATATTTTGTCCTAGTGATACAAGTTAATACATATTGCCAAGGAACATGTTTTTCTGCAGCCACCTCCTCTGAATATTTCAGTCTTGAAGCTGTCTTCTTTGCAAGGGGGGTGAGGAAGCCACTTCTGATCTATGACAATACTGCAGAAGGGCAGTGACCAGGCAGGGCTGAGCCTTTTGTGTTTCAGAAGGAGAGTCCCTGAATCCATCATTTCTGAGTGATGATTGAGCAAGAGTAGTAATTAAGTTAAGAAAGTAACTGACTCCAGCAAGTAAAGAGGCTTGGACTAGCTTTTAATTTTCAAAATATTTATTTAAATACATTTTTCCTTTTTTTGTGTGTGCTAGAATTTTACAGAAAAAAAAAACCTGACAAATATTATACAATGTTGACCATTTATATTCTTGGAAAGGTGACTGACTGCCCTTTAAATTTTTCCTTCACCTTTTTAAGAAATATAAAAAAATGAAATCCATTGAACAATGGAGATAAGATCTCCTCTGACTGTCACCTGACCTGACTGAGGCTGCTCAGAAGTCCAGGTTCCTTCCCAAGCCTGTGCTTCATTAGGAAGCCTCTTCCTCATGAATCTTTTCTGTCCCCTTTTCACTTATCCTCCCTAGGTGAGCCAAGCAGGTATAGGGTGTGAGGTTTACCAAATGCCAGGAAAGATGAAGAGGAAGATGGAACTGGCGTGGTGAAGAAAAAAGGGGAGTAAGACAAGGAATAGAAAAAAAAGACAAAAACAGAGTGGGAAGGGAGAGGACATCACCCATTGCCTTAGCTCCTTTCACACTTCCATTAATCCAACAGCAGTATGAGGCCTGTCCTGTGCTTGGCACTATTCTAGATACGTCATAAAGGCTGTCAGGGAGGGTAAGAAGGAGCAGAGAACCCCACTTAGGCTTAACTCTTCTGGATCCTAGGCTATGGGAGCAACAGAGAAGTGAGTTTCTGGGGGTCTCATGCCTGGAACTGAAGCCAATACATTTGAATAGGAGACATCAGGGATGTTGTGCCTGGGGACAGAGGTCTTGTCACAGCAATGGCAACTGACTGCGATTTTATACCAGTAGACAGTTTCCATGGAAACCATGGTCCCTGATCCTAGTGATCCACACTCCTGGATCATACCCGACACCCAGTTGTCTCCAAGTCATCCATTTTAGGGGTACTGAGAGCTGGAGGATGGATGAGCAACTCATCCTAGTGGGCAGCAGTTGACATGGAAGGCAGGCGGTATGGGGAGATAACTGGCCATCCTGTGACATGCAGGGGCAGTCAGGTGCCTCATGACAAGCTGTCAATGTGACAAGGGGAGAGAGAATCAGAAAGTGTTTTCTGGTCAAAAGGAGCTTGTGAGCAGGGGACCTGAGTGCCTAGAAAATTTAGGCTTATGTAGAGCAGGTGAACATGACTGGCTCTAAATATTTATGGCCTATATCTGTGATACTTAATTTATCTATCAGAAAACCCTGGTTCCAAAGTCACCACCAGGTACCCACCTTCCACGGGCCTGGATACACCGACAGGCAAGGGAGTACCAGTTAGCCCTAGCAAGCTCAAAGGGTATGTCTTTCCACTCGCACAGTTATTAAATTTAGTTTTTGCTACCATGACTGTTGCAGTTATGTTATTAACTAGACAGCAATTTTGCCCCTACTTAGAACAGCTTTCTTGGAAAAAAGTTTCAAGAAAGCTCCTCAACAAATTTGCAAATGAACTGTTAGAATACAACCTATTCCCAAGTTGGGGATTGCCCATCGTAAGAGAATCAAAATGCCAACCAGTGCCTCGCATGAATGGATTAACCCTGCCTCCCGACTGCAGCTTTGTGGAGAGAAGCTTTCAGCTCACTGCAGATCTCCTTCTATGTCCTCACATAACTCAAGGCACAAGTGTCAGTGCAACTCTTACTTCTGCGCACACTCTCATGCAAACTCAACACCCAGTCTTGTCCACTGCAACCACTGGTGGGCTCTCACAGAAAAGAAGGTCACTTGGGGGAAACTGGTGAGGTATGACAAGTTTACACTTAACTGCATTACGTATCCAACAGCAGCCACATTTATGAGTACCTACTGTGTGGAAGCCCGAGCTTCGTAATATTAGTAAACTTTTTTTTTTTAAATAGCTTTACCGTATTTTCATTTAAACTGTTACTTCTGCATCCCATCTACAACATACTATGTACTCCCTGCAACCTCATATTTTCCAGAGTGCCTTCTTTGAGACTGGGCTGGTGATTGTCTTAATTCCTTCCCTATTAAAAAGCTTTGGTTACTTAGAAGACACTTAGCTCAGGTATAGCATCTCTTTCCTCTTTCCATCTATAAAATGCAATTGCACAGGTACACAGTTACTGCCCACTGAAGTGAATGAGTGGGTTTCTGTAGCTTTTGTTTTTTAGTCACTGCCAAGAACTGTTTCTTATTGCTTGGAAAAGGTCACTTTGCTGAGTGATTGTGGGGTAGCATCCCCAAGAAATCTTGGAGTCTTGGACTATACTACACTTCCACTAGTGATAATAAAGACCTCGCCATGAGTTGCAGAAAAAAAGGGCTTTCCGTGAATTTTGAGTCATCATATTCTAAACTTTTAAGAACAGGTATGAGGTCAGAAGCACAGAGACTTGTGTCTGTATCAACATATACTGGATGGGAACCGTACCAGGTTGTTGGAACGTCCAGATGTGAATATTTCCGGTAAAGGGCTACATAAATATCACGATGGGAAAACATCTGTCTCCAAACTGAGCGGTACATGGAATAGACAGTGAATAGAGATCTTTCTTGGCAATATAATTATGCCTATGCACTTAAATCTGGCCACACCTTCTCATGAGGCATTTCTGTAAGTGTGTATAACACACTGCCTTGCACAAAGTATGCATTCATTGACTAGCTGACGAATGGGATATACTTTCTCGTCCATCTATTGTCTGAATTTGCCTAAGTGTGACTGGTGTGTGTGTATACTTGAAAGCAAAACCAAGATGCATGGATAACTTTTTTTTTGTGGTTTTGTGTATGGAGCATGCCAGAGACACAGGTGGAATATATGCTGGTTCTGCAGCAAAAAGCATCGCTACTGAACTCATAGCTGCCAAGATAGTGCAAGAGTTGCCCATGTGCTCCTGTGGGAGTGTCCTTCCCTGGGGCACTCAGTCTGAGATTTGTGCCTTGGCTGACCAATTACTCTGTGAACCCAAGTGCGTCATTTCAGGAATTCCTTCTTCCTAGTCTCTGTGTGGTTGGAAGGAGGCTTGGCCCCAGAGGGAGGTCAGCTCTGCTTCCTGCTTAGTTAGACAGGCAGTGATGGCCTCTTCTCCATCTGAAGAAGCTTGGGCTGGGCAGAGATCCAGAGGTCTTCTTCATCCTTCTTCTTTTTCTTTTTCTTCTTCTTCTTCTTGTTTTTCTCTGGCTGTTGGCGTTTCTTGCCTTGTCGGCAACAATGACACCAGATGAAGAGGACAGTGAGGATCACCAACAGTGGCAGCCCCAGGAGGACAGCCAGGCAGATGGTGTTGATGCAGACAGTATTGAGGGTGAAGCCTTCTTGGTGTCTGTTCAGGATGGAGTCCCAGATGGAGTGGCAGAAAGAGCTGATTCTCTCCATGGCGAGGGCTAGTGTGGGCCAGGGGATTTGTACAACTGACAAGTACCAGACTCAAGAGGACACGGGCTTGGCCACTTGGAATTTACTTCTCTTCCCGCTTTGGGTTTGAGCATGCCACCAATAGCACCTGAAGAGATTAAAACAGAAAGTTCAAAAGAAATGCAGTATAGATGGTCTATAATTTTAATAACATGAAAGATTTCAAGAAACGGGAAGAAGTTGAAGATTTCTAGAGTTCACTGAAGCTGTATTGAGACTCAGGTCTGGCACATAGTAGGTGGTCAGTCATTGCTGGATACATCAATGAATATGTATATCCAGACCCCCTACAATTCTCAATCTTTTCTCCACTCCAGCTCCCTTGATAGGTGTTGAATACAGAAGTCCCACAGACAGTTCTGTATCTGACCTTTCATAAACATAACCTGCCATTTTTGATGCTTACTAAGGCTTAAACACAAGATACAATGGCTTCATCTTGCTGCCCACAGTAGGGAGCACTCGGGCTTCCTCCAGGCCGAGAGGTCATTGGTTCCTTTTCTTGTCTCATTCTTGCCTTTCTACTGTCTTGATTGGTCTCTTCCTGCTGCATATCTCTTCCCCTCCTTACATCCCAATCCTGTGCTTCGTTCTCTTACTTTCTGCTCTCCTCTTCCTCCCTACCTTTGTCTCTGTTTTCTGTGGCCCAGACAAATATTCTCAAGTCTCTTTCTCTGACTGTTCCCTTTCTTTTCAGGGGAAAAAGAGCTTTGCAGTTCCTTGGGGACTGGCAGTTTGAGAGAGGCAGGGTCTCGGGATGCTTCCTTGCTTCTGTCTCAAGCTCACTGTGGACAGGGTAAAGGTCATTATCCTGTTCTTGCATAGAGCAGCTCCTGTCTCTCTCTCACCCCATCCACTTCTCCACATATATCCTCAGGCTCAACTCTCAAGGACAAGGTCTCAGAGGCCCCTGCATTCTCGAATCCACAGGTTCTTACGTCCTAACAAGACTTTCAGAGCAGGCATGATTCAAGGAAATTTAAAAGACTTCACAGAGTAATTGATTTTTCAGGCTGAAGACTTTAGAAATCGTCCAGACCAACTCTTACCTAAAGATCCAGGTGGGGAGATAATATGCTTAAGGCCACAGAGTTTCAGTGAAAGCTGGAGAATGAATCCAGTACCTTCCCAAGGATGCTGGACAAGTAGAGGAACTAAGAGTGATAGTGTCATAACTTTAAAATGTATTTTATTTGATAGTTTTCAAATGACCTTCACATGCTCTTTATCATTTAAGTGACCAAAAGGATGGTGCTACGATTGTGGACAACAACAGTGGGGGCCTGTGTCTAGAACTCAGGGTTAGCTCAGGCTTCAGTTCTGTTGTCTTACACTGGAACACAAAGAATGGTACTCCTAGGTAGAGGGTTATCCGTAGTACGAAGGGGTTGTCATTGGAGGTCTCATTCTTTTGAATAATTCTTGTAATAATGTCTTAGATGCCCGGCAGTTATACACCCATCCAAGCTCCACCTGTCGTGTTCACCTGAGAAGCAGTTCCCTCCCCTGATAGCATGACTTGTACAGTTTTTGCAGTTGTACTCATTGGCAGCTAGTACTATGCTTTTTTGGCTTATAGAGACTGAAATAATGCTACTAGGGGACAATAATAATTTCAGCTAACTTGTGATAAGTCCTGATTCCATGCTAGGCATTGTCTGAGGTACTTTACCACTATTAGCTCACTGCCCTAATACCATCATTCCCTTATCCCACTGATGAAGAGATGGGAACCCATGTCACATGGTGAGTGGTGGATGGGGCCTCGCTCCTGGGGACTTTGCCTACAGATTTCTAAGAGGTAAGCTACTCACAGGCATTGATCTGGGGCCTCCTGTTCTTTGTATAAAATTAACCCATTTTTGGCAAGCAGCCTAGGATTTGAAGAATCTTATAGATAGTCCCTGGCTACTCCCCAGTCTGACTTACACATTTATCCTAATCAATTGTAGAAATGACTAAAAGAGATTTAGTTCCCATTGTTAGGCTTGCCAAACACAGAAAGGAATGTATAATAAAATCCAAGTCCTGCCTAAGAGCAGGTTTATAGAAGGCATATGGCTGCCCAAAAGTAAATTCACATATAACGAAGGAAGGAGGCTCTTGAAATGTCACTCCAGGGACCTGGAACCATTCCCTGACATGCATCTGTCCACACACCACTAAGCTACCTGAATCTTCATAGGGAAAAGTAACCATTGTAGTCTTCTAATCCCTGTGTTCTGGACTTCACCTCTGTCCTAGACTTTCTTCCTTTGCCATGGATTTTGCTTCTCCCTCAGCCTCATGGGGCTCAGGAATTTCTGGCTCATCTAGAAGAATTTTTCTGCTCTAGGAAGGTTTTAGATGCTTTTTAAAAAATTGATTCTACACAGAGTCTTCCGAGGCCCAACTGCTCCCTTAACAGTGTATCTATGATTCACATGAGACAACACCATAACTTCCATAATTATTGGCAAATTATTCTGCAGCAGTGTGAAGATGGTTGCTTCAGGAAACAGAAGAACACCAGGAACCCAGCCTTGGGATCATCCAAGGAAAGAGGAAGGACACTGAGCCACAGAACATTAGGGCAGTTGATATGAAGAGACCTTGACAGATGGAATAGGCAGTTGATAGAGAGTTGTGGGTGAAATGGATGCCCAAACCCTCCAGGCAGAAAATTTTCTAGAACATGAGGAGAGAATTGGATGTCTTCCGATGAACCAGGAGTTGAGGGTGGGAGAGAAGATGATTAGAAGACAAGCTAGAAGGGGAAGCTGTGGACACAGGACCGGGGAGTGTTTATTTGAGAGGTTTATAGCAGGAGAGTGTTGTTATCACAGTTTAGGAAAAGATCGTAAGATCTGAAGAGCTCTAGAAAATATTTTTTCTCTGAAAGAATGAATTTATTAGGTCACCTAAGATACAAGGTAATGATAAAATCAGTTCTGAATTTACCAGCATTTATGGTAAAAAAAAGAGATAACCATTTGTGATTTTGTGTATAGTTCCCACCTCTCAAAGAAAGAAAATATACTTAGCCATGTAAAGAGGTTAATAGTTCTCTGGCACGGGTGGTAAATATTTTAAGAGAGCTCTTTTCCGTTTAAGAAACATTTACTAGACACCTAATATGTGCCATGCTCTGTGTTTGGAGTTACGGATTCAACAACGAGTGACAAAGTTATAGTTTCTGGCATCATGGAGTCTTGCATATTCCAGGGGAGTTATTATTATTGGAAGATTATGTCATAAAAGACAAATAGAATCAGCAAATTCCCACTCAGTTGCTTAGTTGGCTGAAACAGAAACATGCATTTGAATTATGTGTTTATCTCAAAGTCCCAGGCTCTCCTGCCCCTCCCACCTTTGTCTTAAACTTGTCCATCCCCTGGCACCTAAAATAGCCTTTGAATCCACAGATTTCTTTTCAAGAGAAAGCTAAGTCAATAACTTACTTCTGCATTCCTGAAGGTACTTATTTGAGTCTGCTCTCTACACAGCCAAAGAGAGTATTCATTAACATTTGGGAAACCAGTCTGGGGAAAATTCGATTAAAAGGTATTCTTTATATTTTTTAATCTAAGAATTCTCTTCCAGGCCCTCTAGGTTACTTGCTGAGCTCTTCTAATCTATAGTGTTTCATTAGTATTTATGAGCTTTGCATTATTAGCATTTCTAGGAAACAATCAAACATCTCCTTGGTGGTATGAATTAAAAGTTGGCACTTTCATGGGATGTTTTGCAATAGAAGCCATTCTTGGGTCCCAGAACGCACTCTGGGAAACCTTATCCTTTTATTGGCTTTGAAATATAGCTGATGCCATTTGAGATGTAGTTTGTCTATTCTTGTAAAACCAACAATAGGCGCCTTTCAACCTTCACAGCTTGACTGTAGTTGTAGGGTGCCTATGAAGAGACAGAAGCAGGGAAAGCTACCTTCAATTCCCTGGAAACCAAACATTACTTCTCTACATCCTCTGCAGTATCCAGCTGGGGAGAGAGGGTGGTTCATTCTTTCCTCCACAAGCTTCTATCTGCCTGTGTAGAAGAGTTGGGGAGGAGCAATGATGCAAAAGCCTGAAGAGCCCGGTCTGAGCCCTAGGATGGCCTGTGTGACCTTGGCGAGTTCCTAAACCTCAGCTACAAAATGAAGTTAATAAGCTTTCCTTATAATGATGATTGAAAAGGCTCAATCTATTCCATGTATTTTGTAAACTAATAAGTACTATATAAACATAATTCATTAACAGTGAGTTATCTCCAAATAACCATGGGCTAATTCTAGCCTTGAGTTCCCCCCCACTCCCCCCTCTGTATCTTTCTTACCATTTTTTGGGGGGTGGGTGGATGGGAAGGATCTCACTCTATAGTCCCTAGTGTAGGCTATCCCTGATCTTACTATGTACCCCAGGCAGATCTTGAACTCATGGCAGTCCTCCTGGCCCAGCCTCTCAAGTGCTGGGATTACAGGCATGCTCCACCATACCCAGCTAATTTTTATGTAGGGTTAGCAAAATAAACCCTAGCACCCACCCATCTCTCACTTTCAAGCCCAATCTTTATTCAAATGAAAAGTGGTTCACATGCAACCTCCCTGATTACGACTGGTCTGCAGGTCCATGGCTGTGATTCTAGACTTGTACCCAACAGCTAGATGGAGCACATGGTCACCTAGGAAACACATACATGCTGGTGTCTGGAGACCTGGGGAGGCTCATAGGTAAGGTCTGAGGTGAGTGATTGGCTCTCTGCAGGCCCTCGCCTCCCAGCTGGGGTTTGGGTGCCTGGAAAATGTGCAGGGGTAGGCCACTAACCAGGGAAGTCTGATTCGATCTCTGGGAGCCTGACCTGTTGCAGCACTGTAGGCAAAGCGGCTTTGGGGCTGGTGTCCTTCTGGAGCTCTCTGAGAACTGAGCAGGGCATCCTGTTTTGTGTCATCCCTCATTGCTCCTACTCTGTTGATGGAATAATACATGTAAAGTTCTAGGTTAGTGTCTGCCCTATAGTAAATGCTTTCTAAATGTGTTCATGACAGGGGCCATAACGGTTCTCAATTGAATCCCTAAGACCAAGCTCAGACTGACTGCTCAATGGTACAAATCTTTGGTCTTCTTGTGAAGGGTAGGAGGTTCAGGCTTCTATCACAATTGTAAAAGATTTCTATTTCTCTGCCGTAGTTGCAGATTCCAGGGTCACCATGTAGGGCCATCTGACAATTGAAGAGGGGGCAAGCACCCCCCCTGGGACTTCTCAAGTGTTTCCATTGCACTTTCCATCTTGGTTTGGGCTTATCATTGTGTTTGTTTTATATCCTCTGCCCAAGAACACTAGAAGATACAGAGGAATAGGCTTCTGGTCAGGAAGAGAATTAGAGGGACAGATTCCTGGGACACACTCCTGGAAACTCTGATCCAGTAGATCTAGAGTTAGTCCAGGAATTTATCTTTGTAACTAACAGTCCCGGTGTTTCTGAACAATATCAGGTGCAAGAAACACCATGAAAGCGAGTTGGGTCTTCTGTAATCGCAGAAGCCTATGTCACTGTGGGAATGGACAGAAGAACAGAGGCAGCAGGGATAAGTCTGTGTCCATACAGCAGCACCGCAGGCTTCTGAAGGGAGCCCCTTCCAGCGTTCTTGCTTGCTCTGTGTACTCAGGACATGTAGGCCAGAAATGCTCTCCTGCAGGTTATAATTCAGTGTTATAAACACATGTTGAGTATACCCACAATATACCTGGCCCTGTGCCTTCATATCTCGGGCTCCACCCAGTCTAGCAAGGAAGAGAAACAAAAAAGCAGTATGCTGAATGCTGAGTTCAAGCTGTGCACAGAGTGCTGTTGGGGCGGCACAGCTGTTGGGGCAAGCACGTCTGCCTGCAGACAGCTTAAGGGAAAGCGACGAAAAGCAAATGGCAACCTAGACACCTGCTTATTCATCAGGCAGTGATTATGAGCACTTGCGATACACTGGGAAGCATCCTGGAGCTTAACCACCCAGGAAGAAGCAGAGTAGACCTCTGTCTTTTCAGTGCTCAAAGTCTACTGTGGAAACAAACATGCATCAGAGAACCACGCAGACAGACAGTCCCCAGACACCAGCACCTGTTCCCCAGGTGGCCAGCTCCATCTAGCTGCTGGGTACAAGTCTAGAATTACAGCCACAGACCTGCAGGGGTGACATAATTATGAGAAAGAAACTCCTGGTGCTATGCAAGTTGACGCGAGGCGAAGGTGACCCAAGGGGGAGGTCCGGTGGCTTTGAGCGGGTGTGGCTGAGCTCCCATCTGATTACAGAAACAGCAACAGAAACACAGTCAGCGTGCCTGAAGAGTCTTGAGACATAGAAGAAGTATTTCTCAATAACAATTTTTCTTTAATCCTTGGGAACCTTTTTGGGTGTCTCTAAGTTTATAGCAATGAGTTTAATCATTAACACACTATAAAGTATCCTCCAAGAGTCTGGAAACATTGGAGAATGATACATTTACTGGGATTATATTTATCAGATCTATTATAGTTTCTAAAAGACTTCAAAAGAACAGGGTGGCTGAATACTGCAGCAACAGGTGGAGGCCAGAAAGGGATGATGGAGGCTTTGGAGTTGGAAGCCCCATACCCACAGCGCCTTGTGAAAGGCTGGCCTGTGCTGTGGGAACCACGGATGTTAAACAAGACAGGACATAATTGGTATGGGTTTCCTAAGGGGCACTCTGACTAAGATATGAGAGAGAAGACTGAAAAGTAGGAGTGGGGGATGGGAGATAATTTCGGTTTTTCAGGAAAAATGGTGGTGCAAGGTGAGGGCAGTGGTGGTAGGCAGTGGGAGCAATGGCCTCGTTCAGGTGTCTTCCAGCTGTGGGATGAAAGAACTCTCAGGCAGAGGGACATGAAGAAGTATGTGTGGGCCTTGCTTCACTTTCTTTCTTTTGTCTATAGTCTCCCATGAGATCTCTACATCCAGACACACACACACACACACGCACACGCACACACATGTATGGGTGCACACACTTTTCTTTTTTCCCCCCAAATAAGAATCCTATCAAACAGTTTCTACCAGATTTCTAGCCATCTCTCCTGAGGATTTAAAGCATGTTACTCAGCTCTAGCTCACTCCGTTTTGCCTGTTCCAACCTTGCTCCCACTTTCAAACCACCTTGCCTTGCAACATCCCCTTGGTTACAGTAATAACTCATACATCAGAAACCAAGTTTCTCTGGCTCTGAGGGCACCAAGCAGCACCATAGAATGTGGTTACTAATTCTGCTGCTCTGAATATGTATTTTCCTAATGGTTCTCATCTTGTTAACTTCACGTGCTCAGAGTCCCCTTACTAGACATAAGTACTAAATTATACAAAAATTGTCAGATTATGGAAAATAATCTGCCTGTAGAATATTACATTTATTACTTAAAACTAGCTCTAGGCATTATAAAATATGTATCTATATTTTCCCTAATTTAATTGCTTCAAATAAGTAGTCCTAATAAAAGCTGGAAGCTCCTTTTTTCCCCTAGAGCTGCATACATGATGTCTAACTACATATTGATTGCTAAGGAAAATAGATAGTATTTTTCCTCAGAATCAATGTTATAATTATGGTTGCAATTTTGAACAAAAGCACAAATAGATCATCAATGTATAAATGATTAAGGCGACGATTATTAAAAGTAATAAAATGAAGCTTTATTACATGTATGTTCTGGATTAGAAGCAGCCTAAAATGGGCCACCTAATTGAATTTCCTTATATTACTGATGCGAAATCTTGGACCTCTTGCTGGAGGTCACCTCACTAACAGTCAGCAGAGGGCCATACTAACATCCTCTGACTCTCAGTTTCCTTCCTTGCTAAGTTTCTGCACAAAAATCCTTAAAAACTAGCACCGTGGCAGTGCTTTGGGACAGCTCTAGCACACTGTCCTGGGGCCTGGGCTAGACCGCCCTTTCTAATCTCCTATTCAGGTAAGCCATGTGACTGGTGCTCCCCTCCTCTTTCTGCTGGCTCACCTGCTCAGATGCAAAGGATCCAAGGAAAGACCCCAGGAGCCCAGGGAAGGCACGGCTGAGCGAGCGCTCTGTGCGGCAGAGCCCCTCTGCTAACCCCACTGGGCAGCAAAATGAGCGAGAAGCAGCCTTTGTTGGGTGAAGCGGCTGGGGCTGGGGGCAGGTCTGCTATGGCAGCTAGACTCGCCTGCCTAGCACAAGTGACAGAAGAGCCCATGTCTGTAATGCTTACAATAATGTGCAACAAGCTAAAGTCAAAACAAAACTAAACAGACAAAACCTCTCCTGTAGTGCAGCCTTGACCCAAAGGAGGTTTACCTTAGTTTCTGAGCAGTGCTTCTGAGACCAAATCCCCTTGGTTTGAACTCTGACTCTGCCATTCACCAGCAGTTATCACACTGCAGGTTAACCTGTTTCTGAGGCTTAGTGTTCTCATTTGTAAAATGGGATTGATAACAAGAGGGTGTTGTGAGGCTCTCCAGAGTCAGTAGGCGGAGTGCCTCAGGGGGTGTGAATCCTGATGATTTCACACCCACCCCCCATAGAGTGGCCAAAATAAACATTCCTTTGTTCCTCAGCTAATGATGATTTTCTTCACCTTTTTAGGATGGTTTTGGATCTGTAGCTTTAGTTACGTAGGAGAGTCTCCTTTAAAAAACACCCCTTTTCATTTCTCTAGTTTTCTGTAGTAAGGAGGCTCTGAATTATTTCTTTCATTATTCTTTTTCAAAGCAACCATTTCAGAATTAAAATATGTAAAAGTGTCACTCCGAGGCAGAATTATAAGCAATTAGATATGCCTCTTCATTACCTCTCCCTGGGTCTCACCTGATTGTGTGGAATGGGACAGAATCACCTTTTCTTACTTCCATAGACACTGCTCTTCGGTTATCAGCTTCTCTCCTTCTGCTAATGTGTTTTGTGAGTTCCTAGTTCACGTCAGCTCCCGTCTTGGGCACTGCAGTTGCAGTCATGAATAAAACTGATATGAACAAGGCAAACAAAGCCACTTACTTCCTCCAGGCAGAAGATGGTGAAAAAGCACAGAAACAAACCTGAATGCATCATTAGTGCTAAAATAAAATAACTGGAGTAGCCTCTGCAGAGGTGACTTTGAACTGAGAGTTGAGAGATAACAAGCAGTGCACCAAGTCAAGGACAAGGCCTTCCACGTGGCAGGGACAGCCAGAGGAAGGCTCTGAAGTGGGAAAGACCAGGGCATATCTGGGAGAGGGGGGGAGCACAGCTGGACCCCAGTGAATACCAAAGATGAGGCAGGGCTTTAGTGAGAGAGATCAGGCTCTGAGGCTAAGGAGACTGGGGAGTGGAAAGAGAAAGGGTCTTGAGAGGCAGAGGTGCCTTCCCCTACCCCATCCCCACTGTTACTGCATTTGTCCAAGAGCTGGTCTCTAGTTTTCTTTCTCTTTCGATTCATTTTTCTAAAGCCTAAATATGACTGATCTTGCTCTGTCTGCTTAAACCTTCTTTGGCTCATCACTAGTGCGGTAATCACAACTCCTTAGCGAGGAGGACAAGATTCCTGTGACCCACCCTTCCTACCATACCAGTCTCATCTTCTACACCGTCATACTTCCCAGCCCACCTCTCCATCAATTCCCTGTTGTCCCCCTTTGTCAGGATTTGCAATGGTCCATTGACAGTTAAGCTGGGTTTTCAACTTGGTTGGTTTGAGGGCTGCTCACAGGATATGGGTGTCTAGGTGGGTCATGGAGGCATGTCTGGTCCCTGATCTCTATCTCTCTAGCATCGTTCCCACACTTTTCTTTCTGGCCACCATCAAGTGAGTTCTGCCATGATGTTCCTCCCTTGGAGTCAGCTGACCATGAACTGTATCCTCTGGAACCATGGGCCAAATTAAACCCGTTCTCCTTTAGCTGTGGGCATCCAGGATTGTGTCCCAGTGACAAAAAGCTAATTAGTACTGGGATCCTCCTGTTATTCAAGTCTCCTCTGTGAGGTCTTCTGTGACTTTAATCTCTTGTCCCCCACTCATGAACTGATTTCTTTCTCTTTTGTGCTTCTATAGAGGCAACTACCTACCAGAGCCTCTCCTCACTCTATTATAGTTTCCATTGTAAAATCATAACGGAGAAAAAATACAATGCCTAACACTGTCTTGTATTTACTGACCCGTTTTTATTTTTGTATTCACTTCGAGCTCATAAGATTCTTACTTCTCTGTATGACCTGAAGGTCTAGCATTGTACCTATCACATAATAGGTGCTAATAAATATTTGGAAATTGAATTTTTAAAAAATATTTAGAATAAATAGAAGAAGGACCATGAATCCTTGTCCTTCTGTTTTGTTTCAGCCTGACCTTCACCCCTCAGCCGGTCTTATGTGACAAAACATATCCCAAATCCACCCACTTTTCTCTATTTATGTGACTAATTTGCTGCTGTCCCGCCACGTGGGTACTGCAGTAGCTTCCTCACCAGTCTCTCTGGGTCTTCTCTCACAACAGTCTGCCCTCTCCACAAGAACCAGGTCTTGATGCTCCCACATCCACTGGCAACTATTTTGGTTTGGATCTAGAATGTCTCCCAAGACCCTCATCCATTTGGATATTGTGGATTACCTATGGAACTATGTGATATTAGGAGATGGGGGCCTGGTTTAGAGGGGAGGATTATGAGAATGTAGTAGATTATAGGTGTGTCAGAGTTTATAGATTGCAGATGTGTGGTGGATTAGGGACCTGCTGTAGATTACAGTCGTGTGACACAGTACTCTGCATGTGATCTGGAAGGGGCTTAAACCCTGAAGGGGTAGACCACTGAGGCAGGACCCGGAAGGGGTGGACGACTGAGGCAGGACCCGGAAGGGGACATACCACTTCCTTCTGATTTGGCTTCCTGTTTGCAACGCTGTGAAGAGCTGCTTCCCTCTCCACCTTGTGCTTCCACTGTTGCTGGCTGCTCATGAGTGGACTGTGACTTTCTGAAACTGAGCTAAAATAAACCTTCCCTCCCTTAAATTATGAATGTTGGGTATTATGTCATAGCAATAAAAAAGTAACTAAGACAGCAACCTTTCACTTGAGGTGTAAAGTCTAAGCTCCTTTACTATATTCTGCACACCCCTCCATTATCCGTCTCCTGCCTCCGTCATCTGGTCCTTGCTCCTCTCTCTGACCTTGTGCTGCACTCCTTTCTTTCTCACTCATGTTGCTCTGGCTGCCGGACCCGGGCTTTCTGGTTGGGGCTCTCCATCGACCCAGATATCATTTGTCCCTTTGCCTGGTACATTTGCTCTCAGATCTTGGAGTGAACACTTCACAGC
Organism: Ctenodactylus gundi; assembly: GCA_004027205.1. Classification (NCBI taxonomy): domain Eukaryota; kingdom Metazoa; phylum Chordata; class Mammalia; order Rodentia; family Ctenodactylidae; genus Ctenodactylus; species Ctenodactylus gundi. The sequence goes on from PVKB01003713.1 coordinate 78,263, forward strand.
ACTCAGGTCTCAGCTCAAATGCATTATCATTAACAAGGAGTTTTTCCTAATCCAGCCCACCTCTATCACCCTATCTTATGTCATCGTCTTCTAGCACTCTCCACTCTGGAATCCCTCATTCGCTCACGACAACCTGGTCACGGCAGTGCACAAGTTTAAAGCACCCCTTCCTCCACTGGAATGTAAGACCCAGGAAGACAAGGCTCTTGCCTGCCTATACTGTTTGGATGCCCAGCCTCTGGTAATGTAGTCACATGAATGAATGAATCTAATCCAAGGGTTCTAAAGGAAAAATTATATTATTTTTTATTATTAGTGCATATTGGTAAAGATTGGCGAGGTTCATTTTCACAGACTGGTACACATAGTTAACACATCTTACTCTTTCTGTATCACATAGCCCTTTTTTGCTTTTCCTCCTCCTTTCACCTGATCCCTTTTCCCATCACCAAAAGTCTACCTCTTAGTTTCTTGTCACCTGAAAACTGAGATCTGGAAGACATTAGCCGGTCAGTCCAGGTCACAGGACAGAAGGAGAGCAGTGAAGAGCACGGCCAGCTGTGGCTGGATTTTGATGATAATTACCCACCTATGTAGGGAAATACCCGGTCAGATTCTCCAGTCACACTATTCACTGGAGAAGGAAATAATGATTAAGAAAATTCCATTATGACTAAAAGTAGCATAGAGAGGTGTGTGTGTGTGTGTGTGTGCGTGTGTGTGTGTGTGTGTATTTTATTAGCTCCTAAATAATCACCTACCTTCCTTTCGCTCAGTTACAAAGAGCCCATTGTAGCTGGGACTTTCCAATAACATGGGATTGTTTCCTAATTACTATATGCTCTATTTCAGGTTCAGCAGAAAAGAAAATTAAAAAGCTCCATTTCACTTCAGGTTCAAATGAGTCCATCTTCCTATCAATCAAGTATTAATTAAGCCATGGTAGGACATACAGGGAGAGGAAAAGATAACTTCTCTCCTCTTAAAGATGATACCAGGGAAATAATTAGAGACTGATTTAAGAACAATTAAGAGTTTGAAAGGATATTCATTTGAACTTTTTTGATGTTGTACTATGGAAAAATAGAATGCCGGGCATCTCTGGTTCTTTTATTATCCTTTACTCTTTTCTTCCTCTTACCTACTTTCATCCCTGATTATATAGTCTCCAAAGGTTCCAGGCCATAGACTCTGAAAATAATTCTTCTTCTTTGCCTCACGCTTAGGAGTACGCCCTGGAAACCATCTCCAAATCCCTGAAAACTCCGACTGTACTAAATGTGACTGAACACAATGTCTCCCGCCTATTAGAAGTCAGCAGCTTCCTCATTAAATAAGTCGTGGTTTGGATCAGAGTGTTCCCCAAAAACCTGATGTTCTTATGGATACTGTGTAGGGTTGGGAGGTGGGGCCTGGATGGAAGGAGGCAGGTGCTGTGGGCTTGACCTTTGGGGTGAATGTGCTAGCTCTGCCCTTCCTCCCAAGTCTCTCCCTGTACCACCATGCTGTGAGGATCTCTGCTGCTGGAGCTCTGGCTCTGGCCCTGTCCCTGTCCCCACTCCAGCCCTGCCATGTGCCTCCACCATTTTCCAGCCACCCACCTGTGAGCAGACTATGACCTTCTGAAACTGTAAGCTACAATAAATCTTTCCTCCCTAAGTTGGAGATGTTAGGTAGTAAGTCACAGCAAAGAAAAAGTAAGACATTTACCTCCCTGAAATCATGAAGAAAAATGTCCTAATTTTTCTTCCACATACCAGAAAACTTAGAGTTAAGAATTTTACCTCCATGATTAGCATAGTGTAAGGTCTGAGAATACTCATGTTAGCACTTTAAAGCTTTATTTTCTCCCTGTAAAAAAAAGGCAGTGGCATCAGTAATTAGATGGTGTGTGTGAAGCAGGTAGTATTACATATACTTCATACAGTGGGTGCCTTAAAGCTACCTTGAAAACTATAAAGCACCATTTTAATTAACATATAGTTCATACATTGAAAAAAGTAGTAATATCCTTTTCTCAATGAATTATTTGAATTTGATCAATTTTTTGCTGAATTTAAAGGATTTGTCATTGTTACTTTTTCATAGTTAGAACAGAATACCCAACATTCACAGTTTAATGGAGAAAAGATTATTTCACCTCAGTTTCAAAAGTTCTTAGTCCATTCAAGGAAGTAGAAATGGTGGAAGCACATGGCAGAGGCATAAGAAGAGGGCTGTTGACAGATTGGTGGGCAGGAAGCCAGAAGAACAAGGAAGGGTGCAGCTAGCACATATCTTTCTAGGTCACGTCTCAGGTTTCCATCCCTTCCAGGTCAAGCCCTGGTGTTCCACTCCTTCCGGGTCAAGTCCCAGTATTCCACCTCTTCTGGGTCAAATCCCAGTGATTAACTCTTCCCCTGTCAAGCCCCGGTGTTCTATCCCCTCAACCAGGCCCCGCCTTTCAATAGCACATAGCTAATCCACAAGATTCAAATGCACGAGACTTTACACACAACAGATCCACACCACAACAGAGATAGTTGATCAACTCCCAGGAATTACAGAAGATACTTCTGGCCCTCCCAAATGCTGCTTCCCCATTCAGCCTTCTTGACCTGTAGGATCTAATTTCTTAGGGAAGCTTTGTTTGCCTATGGCTATCAACTTTCTCCTCTTCATTTTGGCTAGACTGCTCACTTGATCTTGTTGGACCAGACTCCTCTGACTTGGTACTTCAGAAGGCCAAGGCCTCAAAACAGAGGGGTGGTAAATGCTTTATTTTCTTTCACAGGAACAGGCAATGATTTGAAGTAAAAGCTACCATATGGTGAGTTCTTATTTACTGTATAATTCTATGTATGTGATCACAGCTTTACAGATAAGGCTCATGCAACAACTCAGGGTAAGCCTTTGTTGTCCCAAATGTATAGATGAGGAAATTGAGGTTATTAGAAATTAGAAAATTTGCCCAGAGTCACAGAGCTACTAAAGGGCAGAATAAGATCTGAATTGAGTTTTATTTGCATTCAAAGACCCAATATAACCATTCAGTACTTGGCTGCCATTCTCAGGTGGGTCAAAGACTTCAGTTTCTGGGCCTAATTTTCTAAGGTGTTACAGTATTCATTTAATTACCCATATGCCCACATTTGAAAGCACCTCCTATGCTATACTCTATGGTTACATTCCTGATTAAGATGTGTAATGTGACCTCGAGGGTTCACATTTTAATAGGATCAAACATGCCAGCATGGACAGGCAATACATCACATAGGATGGGGTGAAGGGATACCAGGGGAATGATCTCCTCTGAGTAGGAATAGTGCTTACTGGCAGCCCAAGAGCTATGTTCAACATATAAGCACTTTTAAAAAATTATTTTCTGCCTCCTCTGATTTTATATAGAATTCTCAATCTTCAGTCCTAACATTTGGCCACACTAACTTCTCATACAGCCCTGTAACTTCCACAAAGTGGCTGCAGCTAGCTTTAAAAGGACCTGTCTTCTCCCCCATTCCCACTCCGAGCCTGTTTCATCCAGTCCTGTTCACCCAACTAGCCCCTTAGAGGCATGAGAAGCTTGCAGACCCTGAATTATAAACTCCCTCAGGATACTAGAAGACATTACCTAGTCTCTGTGCTGTCGTCTATGCAGAGGACGGCCATGCCGCGGCTTGAAAAATACATGCGAGGACTAAGGCAGGCCTTTCTTAGCAGCTGTAACCTCCAGTTTGATTGATTGACCCTGGTATCTGGCTACTCAAATGATAAAGATGAAGGATGTTAGCAAGAGAAATCAGTATGTGTTGAGATATCCCGGGCTCAGTACAAAATGCTGGCAGAGGAGTGAAGTGTAAAGAATGTTAAGGTAGGACTCAGAGGACCCAGTTCTAGTCCCTGTTCAATTGTCCTCCCTGACTCTGACCTTGGGCAAAATCAGTTAAGCTTCCTGAGCCCTTTGCGTATCTGAGAAATGAGGTTATTACCCATCCTGGATATCTTTCAAGATTGTTGTAAAGAATAGACAAGACCTGGGAAAGAGAAGGGGAAAATGGCAAGATATCTAAATACAAGATAGTGATATTCTAGGGAATTATATTAAAAAGGTGAATTAAAGTTAAAATTAGAGCACTGAGCTTTTCTTACTGATGCAGCCCTCTACCCACCTCCCTCTCTTCCTCTAGGTCTTTTATAAATTGCAGTCATCAGAAGCTACGTTTTCAATATAGAGAATTTATAAGCACACACTCTGATACAGCTTATACTGCTGTATGCCTGTGATCTGACCACACCCTGGTATTCATGCTAATAAAACGTGTAGCCATGGTTACCATGAAAGACCTTAGCTACCCAGCTCACAGTCTCCCCATTCAAAACTGTTTGGTAAAGATTTTGGAGTCAGTTTTTATGGGTGTGGTCAAGTGACTAGGTGAGGTATTTATTTTTGGAAAGTGTAAGCCTCTGAGGTCATCGGTGAGTTAGGAGTGTCTGGGTGGGGTGGTTACTTTCTATTCCGCAAATGAAGGGAAAGTTCTGTTCCTGGCTGACTCCAAACATGGATGCTTACGTCTTCCAACATCATTTCCTCTTGGAGGGAAAGAAATGTTTTTCAAAAAAGCAAGAGGACAACCGAACCGTTGTGTGACTCGGGGTCTCCCACCCAGGTAGTAATTAAAAAATAGAACTTAAAATTTAAAAACGGCATCATTGTCTTTCATACTATAGAAGAGAATTTAGAGTTCTGCAAACTTTAAAGCAATAACAACAGAATGACTGACTTTTTTTTCTCTCAGTGGTGATGGGGAAGAAGTTTATAGGCTGAAATAGTTGGAAACTAATGGAGTGGTAAAAATATACAATTATGTAACTCAGAAGCAGTAACAGATAGGGTTCTATTTTCCTTTCCATTTCCTGCCTTCATTTAATGCTAACAAAAGTTCAGGGCCATTAAAAGGCAGACACTACCTTATTGTAATACTAAGGCTTAAAATGCAAAGGCCAAATCATAGAAGGAATGAGCAGAGAGATTCTCACTTCGAGAATAACTCTTCCCCGAGGACCGTTCAATGTGGTATAATTCAAAGCCACCAGGCCTCGGACAGCAGGGGCTGCACAGAGGAGGAGGAGTTCATATTGCCTCAATGAACCTTCACTTCCTCTCTACGTGGATTTAAATCTGCACACCTAACCTGGCATGGCGGCTTCCTCCTTTCCACAGTTTTGCCAGTGCCAGGTACCTTCTCTGCTTGATACAGTTTCCAGTCTCATCAAATGTATGACCTTCGGATAAGTAGATTGCTGTGTCTACATTCCACTGGCTTCTGCCCTTCCGTGATCCCTGAATGTACCCAAATCTCCTCTTTTTCATGCTCTGAAATGCTTCCAAAGGAGTCTGCAAATACCGTTGTTCCCCTTTATGTCATCTTGTGCCAGCCCGCTCTGCTCTGCCTGGGAACAGTCACGCACCAGACCTTTGTGTGCTGTATCCCAGCCGTATGTATCACCTACCTGCTAGTCACTTTGCAGCCGTCTGAGCTATCAGATTATCACAGCACTTGTGTTCGAATTACCTTTATAGTAGTGGCTTCACATTGCAAAAGTAGCAATGCTGGCAATTTTATTGCAGTCTATAATTTTTAAGCAATTTCTTCTAATTTTTTAGTATATTGCTATCTTTATTCTGTTTTATATCTTGTTAGTCTCTTATTGTAACTAATTTACAAATTAAACTTTATTGTGAGTATATATATATAGAGAGAAGAGTTTAGTATTTTTCCAAAATTCCAGGCATCCTCTGGAGATCTCAGAGGATAGCCCCCTCAGATAGGGAGATTGCTGAATTGTAAATATATGATTTGGGATGTAGATGGAAGAAATAGCGCAAGCTGGTGATTGTTAAGAGTACCCTATAAATACTACACACACATCTGCACACTCCCCTCCCTTGGCTTCGCCTCCTCACTCCTGTCCATGTACCATATCTGCTCTGTCCATGTCTGGAGACCTCAAGGCTTTCTGAAAAGTACTCTGGGACACTGGGAGATGAGAGCTAAGTGGGAGAGGCTGGGGAACTCAGCCTTTGTCCGTGGGCTCTCTGTGGTATGGCCTCAGGGCTAAGCTGTCTATAAGGCAGGCACCAGCCTTTACACTTTATTCTTCTTGACAGTCTAGAACACACTGCTTACTACAGCAAACCTCAAGGTATTAAAGCCTTGAAGACAAAGGACATAGGGTGGGAACACTCTGATAGAGAAGAAATGGCTCTGCAGTTAGAAGTCAGGAAGAGGTCTTAGGGATGGGGCCTGGCCTGAAGCAGCCAGAGAAGGGCGCAGACACCCTTGCAGTGCCCACCATGGATGGGCCCATAGTGTCTTCTATGAAGACTCTGTGGGCCCCAGGCTCTGGCTTTGGCTTTTACTTTGTTTTGTTTGTACACTTTTAAAGTTTTCATATGAGCCTACATTTTGGGTAAAGGGCACTTTGAGTCAGAAGTGTACAGGAGACTCACAGACTGTGAGAAGGGAGGATGACTTAGTGTGTGTCTTGGGAAAGTCACTCAGCTGCTTGGAGCTTCATTTGTTCTAAAATGAGGGAAAAAAAGATCCAGAACACACGAAAGGCATGCGCTGCCTTTTTGGAAGGAAATCCAGTTTTTCTTAGACTTTTGGTACTGTTCTAAGTGATCACATGCACACACTTCCTGCCGTAAGCGAACAACCAGGGGCAAGTACCTCCTTAGGTCAAAGCAGATAAGGCATGTGCATATATATGGGCCGTTAGGAACGGTACAAATATTCCAAGTCATAGCTGGTATTCCAGGCAGATGAAGGGCTGTGGTAAAAAAAAAAAAAAGAAAATCATTTTTCACTTGGTAGTCAAAATGACCTGAAATCATTGGGAAATTTGCTCCTGTGCTGGGATGTCTTCCTGCCTTCAGCCCAGGACAGAAGCATGACTGCCTTTCTGCCCTTTCAGCTCCACCAGGAAAGCTCTGTCACCTGGCTGTGTAGTGGAGCTGAGAGGCCACTGCTGGCTCAGGGCAGGTGACCTGGATCCTTCATGTGCACAGTGATGCCAGGCTGTCAGGGGCTGGCCCAGCATGTCCACCGGGCTGAGCATGTTCCAAGGAGCACATTCCATCCATTGCCAGGAGGCAGTGGGGCCACTCACGTGAGTAGAAGGCGTGAAACTGCATTCTGGCTACTCTGATTGCTCCTGGGCTGGGGAGTGTATAGGCGTGTCAGTTCTGAGCCACTGTAGTAACAATAATACTACAAACATACTGATCTTTATACTTAAAGAGGCTCATAAAAATAACGATTATTTGCCTCAATAAAATATGCTATTTCCACCCCTTCATCCTCCATATTTGCATATGGGTTATTTTTCCCTATTTTGTTTAAGGATTGAGTTTCAAGAAGTGTTAGTTAAGTATCTACCATGTGATCATGATGGCCCAAGGGGTTGGGGTGGGGAAGAGGTATAGGACCTGGTTTTTATTCTAAAGCAGTTTGTTTGTGAAGCCTAGAGCACTCTATTTCTTTTTCTGCTTAGCCAGGTGGTAGGGAAAGTCATAAGCCTCAGGCTTTCCATCCCTAAGATGGGAAGATAATGATTACAACGACTCCCCTCACCATCCAGTGTTAGTGTGAAAGTCAAATCATAGTACACACGTGTGCTATTGGCAATCTGAAAATGCTCTGAAAAGCTTCATTTTTAAAAAAGTAATTAATCACTAGACTAAATACCTGCAAGTAATAGAATACATATGCTCTCAGGAAGAAAGGGAAGAGATCACTGTTGGCTTGGGTTTCAGTGGGGAGGGCGGACAGGTACGAAGGAGGTGGAGGCTCTGCTGGCCCGTGTGCTGTGTGCTGTCACATGGAGGACTGGACACGCTGGTAGGGGGAAGGGAGCATTGGGAGAGTTAGGATGCAAGGGCAAAGCTAGCTATGGAGGCCTGTGTGCCTAGAGTTTAAGTTGGGGGTGGCAGTAAAGAAACATTTTGAGAAAGAGTGAGAAAGAAGGCAACACAGATGATGTTGGTTAGATTATAGGGGTTTTGAAGGCCTAAAGTAGTTTGGGTTCAGTGAGCCCCAGGGAGGCCCCAAAGGTTTGCAGGCAGAGGAGCCCTAATAGCATCAATGTCTCAGTATGCACTTTTTCTTACCGATCTCAATCATAACCGAAGGAATATCTTACTAGAATTCGGGATTATGCAAGTTTAAGCTCCCACCCCTGGCTCACCGGCATTCTGCCCCAACCAGCTGATCAGGGTACACATAGATATTGCAATAAAAGGAAAATGTTTTATTAATAGCATACTTTCTCTCTTGGACAAAATATGATTATGATCTGAAATGAAATATCACCAGGCCAATCAGAGAGAAACCACTATTTATCTCCTGATCTCTTGGGAATCGAGTGTGGGGAGGGGAACAAAAACACTGATGTCATTACTTCTGCAGTTTTTAAGCTAACAATTGAATAATCTTGGTTTTAATTATGATAGAAGAAAGTCCTGCTAAGACCTCACACTTACAACTCATTTGAATTTTTTAAAAACCTTCTGCAAATATTTCTTCTGTACAGCCATTGCAACATGGAAAGGGGAGGGATTTCTCGCTCTGTTTCAAAGGTGAATGATTTTAAGAACAAACATTTGTTCAGAATTGTGAATCTGGCCACAGGCAGACAGGATGAGAGTGTTGCAGTTTCCCAGTGTGATACTGACTTCACTACACTAACTGTTGCAGAGCAACAAAAAGGGGAAACAAGTAATGGCTACCAAGGAAGTCTTTCTTGACCTTATGTAAGGTGAGAGGCCCTGCTCTGTCCCTTCCTGAACCTACACTGTCACCCAAACACACTGCACTAGGGTAACTGCTTATGGACTCATCCTTCTTCCTTTCTACATGGAATCTATTTTCATCACAGCATCCCAACATCTGCACATACTTTGTCTTTGGAAAATGTTTGCTAAGTTAATGAATTAACATTTTTATAGATGAGACAATGCTGAAGCTTACTGAAATTAAATGACTTATACAAGCTCTCACAGGTGATAAAAGATGGCATGACAGTTCTTCCACCTCTGAATACTCAGTGCTCCTTCTATTCTGCAATACTGAGTTCTAGGTTCATATACAGGGTGCAGTCCGACCAACAGGTGGCACTCAAAAAATGCTGCCAGTTGGAATTTCAATATTGTGAATTTGGAGAACTCTTTGGCCTGGGCAATATACTCAGATACCAGGCATTCTTGGCCACAATCGAGAAGATTGTTGGCCTCAGTGGACACTAGCCTTGTTATGGAAGGCCATATTGAATATTAAGATGACATCACTAGAAAGTGAGACTGCTTCATGTTTTGAGAAGCCCTCACTAGCGGTGCTGTGGACATTTCAGTGCTCTGGAATTGGTAGCTTTTCATTTGGTCATTTCCAGCTATGAGCCCAGCTGAGTCCAGCATGCATCAGGGTCATACTTCAGCTTCCCACTACCCTACTGCTTTTTGCTAACACTACATAAAGCCTGTGTTTTCCAAGAAGGAAAGACTCCTTTCGTTCCTGTTTACTTCCTTCACTGAGCATGGGTTCTTGACACCTGTGAGGTAGAGGAACCCAAGAACTATATTTCTGTTCCCTCTAGGTAATTTAGTTCAGTGCACATTTGTTGAGTACCTATTATGTGCATGAAGAATTTTCTCTTTTTAACTCTTTCCAAGGTAATTCTCCATGATGAGAAGTTAAAAAGCCTGGCAGCTATTAAGTAAGGCAGGGTTCCTCAATCCTGGTTCTGTGGACTGGTGTTGGTCTATGGCCTTGGGAGGACCAGGCCACCGAAACAGATAAGCTGTGAGCAGAAGGGGAGTGGTAAGGGAAGCTCTGCCTCCTGCCAGCATGCTCCTATTAAGTTCTAATGCTAATACTGCTGATCTGACAAGAGGTGTCCCGTCACTCCCCACTTCACTACTGCTGCTCACCATTTCAAAGCTATTCTCCAACAACCTATGGCATAACACGTAGCCCGCATACATACCACCACCACCTCTGTCCTTTAGAGAATGGTCTTCAACTAAACCAGTTCCTGATGTCAGAAAGGTTGGGGATCACAGGCATAAGGTAGTCAAAATGAAACTAAAGACAGAGACTGTCTACTCAAAAAATTTTTGAGAGGTGGGAGTAGGTGGTGAATGAACACAGAAAGACTAACATAAGGCAGGGCTATTTAAAAGTCCTACTGGAAATTCAAACAAATGGTTATGAGAGTAACAAAAGGGAGCTGATTATCCTAATAAGGAATCTAGGGAAAGCCTAGAGGACAGTACGATTTGAGTGGGCACGTGTAGAATGATTATGATGTTTAAAGTCAAAAAGGATGTTAGAAGAAAGAAGATTCCAGGCTAAGCATAGGTAGCTCAGAGAAAGAATCCAGCTCGAGCTCCAGCTGTCCAGACTCTTCCTGGTATCGTGCCAACATTCAACCCGCTCTTTTTCACCTGGTCTCCCCCCGGACCTTCTTCAGCACCTGCTGTAATTACCAAGGCATCCTGGGGAGTGCCTGGCTCATGGTGAGGATTCCTCAGGGCTGTGGCCCATGGAGAACGGCTGGTACTGGGAAATTTCCTTTCCCTCTATAACTCATAAGGTGTTATGGTTTGAATAGCCAGTAATGAGCTGAGGGTGAAGGGTGAGAGGATATACTTAGTCTAAAGGACCTTTAAGGGATGTGTTTCATGAATGATCAAGAAAATAGGTTATCATGTTAAAGAAATGTGAGTGAATAATAGATTTTCTCCCTTCTGCTCACTCCAACCCCAACCATACTTTTATCTCTTTGTATACCCTTAAATTTAGTGATAATTCCGATTTCAACTCTATCATAAGATCCTGGGCTACCAAAGCCAGTGCCACCTGGTCCAAAGGAAACTGTCTCTGCCTCTCTCTCTCTCTCTCTCTCTCTCTCTCTCTCTCTCTCTCTCTCTCTCACACACACACACACACACACACACACTGGAACTCAGATAGCTTACTTGTACAGAAGCACTGCCAACATTGAACACATGGTCTGTGGAAACCACATGATATTTTGCCTCAACAGGGACGCCTTGACCAGAGATCTGGAGATCAGAGACTGCAAAAGGAAAGTCCATGAGCTAGACAGGACCAGTGGGCAGATTTTGCTCAACTGCAGCTGTTCAGTGTGCACAGTACATGGTCCCTGTGTTTGGCCACCTCTGTTGCCCTTTTAGATGAAGTAGCCTGGCTCAAATCTCACCCTGCTTCTCCCTAGCTAACTAAATATCCTTTTAATTCCCCATTCCTTTGTTTACCAAACTGTAAAAAAAAAAAAAAAAAAAAAAAAAAGGATACAAATAGACCCTCTATCTTAGGTTCATTGTGGATATGTAATGATGAATGTATAATGTAGTTAGAACAATGGTTGGTAGGCTGTGTGTGTTCAGTGAGTGTTAGCTTTATCCATCGGAATACCTGTAGGCATCTGCACTCTTGATGCCTGCTGTGGTCCAATGGCGGGAAGCTCAGGTATGAAGAAGGGTCAACAATGACGATTCCTGTGTGCACCATGGAAAGATGGTTTTCACTATCTTCTAACCAGGAGGAATGTAAAACTGCAGCAGACTGACTGTTGTACAAATCCCACCAGACAGATGTGAGAAAAAGGAGAATTTGGTAGGTTGGGGACCTTTTCTGGAATCATGTGCTACATGGAGATTATCCTCGTAGACAATCTCTCTCCTTCTCCATCAGCCTCCTGACAGTGTGTGAAAGATAATTCTTTCCTGATGGCACCAGTGCTCTTCATGTCTGCTTTCCTACTTGGCACTTAACTATGTACTTGCAGATCTTTTTCTCTGTGTATCACGGGTGTCTAGCTTGGCACTGGCACATTAGATGCTTGGAAATACTTATTGATTAATGCTTTCTGACCAACTGCACAGTTGTGGTCTTGGGGATGGGAAAGAGGAAGTTAAGGGGGTCTCTACAATGGCTGTGCGTTACCTGCACAGGGCCAGGGTACTCACTCTCATCACCAGCACCCTGAGCTTCTGTACTTCTACAGGGTTAGTGCAGTGTGGCCTCTCTGCTAAGGAAACCAGGATTAAGGCCTGGGTAGAACAGGAAGGGCTTGCAATCGGGCACACTGTCATAGTTGGAGCAAAGCAGCAACCTATGGCTCAGGTAAACATGAGTAAAGTATACATTCAGGTAACAGAGCTGAAGCAGCTGCCAGGAATTCCAGAATGACAGTCTGGAGCCTGGGTGGTGGGAAAAAAGATGCTGGCACGTATCATTAGAGATCCCAGAGCACTCATCCCAGGGAAGAGGCTATTTCTTAAAGCTCTAAGTGAGAGGGGCAGGAATATAGCTAGGTGTTTTCAGGCTCTTGGGTGGTAAGTCCTTGAGGGTAGAACTTGTGCCTGCTTTTGTTTTATTTTGTTTTTAAAAATTCCCACAACCTCTACTATATAGTGTCAGACACACACAGGGGTGTTAAGAAAAGTTTGTTTTAAAAATGCAGCCAGAATCATGTTGAGGCAGCTTCTGTCATCTAAAGCAAGGCCACCAGGCTTCCTAAGAGCTTTTATAATTCTTCTTTTGCAGAGAGGAGCTAAAGATGATTGATCAAAGGTGAGGGATACACCCAGATCTCACTCAGTGTGGGGAAGAGGGGGTGAGAATTACCATCTGGGCAGTCTACACTGCCCCGTGAAGCTTCTGCTTCTAGTATCTGCCAGCTGAAGTGAATTGTCTCATGTTCTACCTACCTACAAGCTAGGAGTCTTGAAATAACAAGACCTTCAGATGACATGGAGAAAGTATGGCTTTAGAAAGAGGTTTTGCAATTTATTTCTTCTTTAGGATTTCAAGTGATGTCACATAGTCTCCTTTCCAGGCACAGGAAGACCTTGGCACGATGCCACTAGAATGACCCCTCTCCTGATCTATCTTCTCCCTCTTCTCATGTACACAGAACTTTCCAGAGGTAGAGAGAATAACAAAGGCCATGTTAGGCCTTTTCTTGTGACCTTTCCTAATTCCTGGGTCATGTTTGTTTTAAGAAATTCCTTGAATTGAAGTACAAGTCCTAGACCTGAGAGTTCCACAACAATGTGACAAGGGCTGGAATTTTATCAGAAGTATACACTTACTAACTTACATTTAATGAGCAGATACTCTGTGCTAGCTACTGTGCTCTGGGAATACTGATGCAAGAGGGTACCAAAGGGTGACTGGAGATGGGAAAGGCTTAGACCTTGACAAGAAGCCCAAAGGCTTATGAAGAAAATGACGGACTCTGGGAAGTGCTCTTCTGAGTCCTGTGGATCCCTAATATGACACCTACTATAGCATTTACAGTACTGTCTGACAAAATTGTAAGCTCGTCAGAAATAAAACAACTTCTTATTCACTACTAGTGGTAGTTGCAGGGTTCCTTTGTAGAAGCGTTCCTTTATGGGAGCCAGAGAAAAGCACTTAGCTGGTGGAAACCTCCATGTCCTCATCTGTGAAGTGGAGGTAGTAGCAGTACATCTTCCATAGAGTTTTAATTAGTTAAAATGAAGGGTTAAATACGTAGGCAAAAGGCTCCATTCTATGCCCAGCATATGCATACAGGACTTTATAAATGTTGCTGTTGCTTCCTACTCAGTAACATCAAGGAGGACCATTAGTTTACTCCAATTTTTTTTTAATTTCAAGCATCTTAACAACTACATATGCGGCACACTGAATTTAACATGTCTTACTAACGCCAAAGACCAAAGGCATCAAATAAGAGCCCAAGCATGAGAGTATTTGCCACTTAATAAGCATGTTATCTTCAAGAAGAGAAAAATGAATGTGTAAGTATGTTGCTAAAAAATTAGGGGAAAGGAAAGAAGGCTGGCAGTTTCTTAAACAGTTAAAAGCAGAATTATCCTATGGTTCAGCAATGCCACTCCTAGGCATATGCTCGAAAGAACTGGAAATAGTGCTCAAAACAAATCTTTGTGCATAAATATTTACAGCATTATTATTCACAATACCCAAAAGATGAACACAACTCAAACATCTCTCAACAAATGAATAGATACGCAAATGATTAATATGCACTATGTATTGCCTCAATCCCCAGAATGAACATAACTATTACGTATTGCAAACACATACTAATAAATAATAATTATGGGAAAAAACAAATTGCAGTAGGTACATACAACAAACTATTTTTCAGCCATAGAAGAGTGAAGTAGCAATACTTACCACAACACAGATGAGCCTCAGCAATATTATGCTAAGTGAAAAAAGCCAGTCGTGAAAGGACACATAACGTATGATTCCACTGACATGAAATACTTTGTTAGGTAGAGGGTTACATACAGATAGGTGGCTGCCAGGGCTGGGAAGTGGAAGCAAAGGGGGGAAGGTTTCTTTTGAGGAAATACAAATATCTTAGAAGTAGATAAAGGTAGTGATAACACATTTTGAACATACTAAATGCTATAGGACAGTTCACTTTAAAATGGCTAATTTTTAATAATGTGCATTCCGCCTTCATAAAAAAAAACAGGAATAGATAATACCAAATTTCTTGAAAACAGGTGGCACATGGGAAAGAATGGTACAGCTCCTATCAGTAATAGTTTGAGAGGGGTAAAAGGATGTTAAAGGTCTCTTTGGTGTCTATTATTCATTCATTCTAATACTAAATACTGAGTGAGCATACACGTAGTCGCTTAAGAATTTTTCCTCTACTCCCAGGCCCTACCTTGAGAGAATAATATTTTTTAAAACTACCACAATCTTCTTCCTGGAAAATGTCAGTCAGGAACATCTGGTCTTCTTCCCTATATGACACATGCCCTGTGAGCACATCTTCTCCCTGTTTCAGACAGTATGGGGGAGACGTAGGGGGTGCTGTGGCTGGAAGTAAGATTTTTTTTTTTTCATTTCTCTGGAACGCTGTACCATTCAACCCCTGAAACAGTGCAAGTCCAGTTCTGTCCTCAGATAGGTCAATAACATCCTTGAGCTAATATGGAGAGAACAGAGTCTTTGGAAGTCAGCAAGGACTGAGGTACCTGGCACAGCACATTCTGACTCAGTAAAGGCTTTGGTCCAAACATCCTGCAGGGCAGAATCCCAGTTTCTAATTTGGAAACTAAGAGAGCTCTGCACAGGCTACTTTTAGGTGGCGTATGGCGGGCAAATGTGTTCCTCTTTTCCAGGGGAGGATTCATTATAGGATGATGTAGGTCACCAAGTTATGAGTGTGCAGGCTTTAATCTAGATCCTGCTGTGCTGTGCTGCACTGGCCAGTGCTCCTCAGCAGATTGTGGGCCTAGGGCAGGGGGAGATGTTTCAGGTCAGGAGTGGAAGATGGACAGAGAGAGAGAGAGAGAGAGAGAAGAGAAGATAGAGGCCATGCCATTTATACTGGCATATGGGGTGTGTGTGTCACTGTGGACTGATCCCAGGGCCTTCACATGAGTTAAATTCCCAGTCCATTTAAAAAATTTGACATGGTGGTCTCACTAAGTTGCCTAGGTGGGGCTCAAACTTGTCATTCTTCTGCATCTGCCTCCCAGAGTACTGTGATTACAGGCCTGTGTTACCAGGCCCAGTTAGGGCTGGCCTTAAGATTGGCGTATTTGTATTGACATAATATCAACCAGTCTAAGTTATGATGTGTTCATGATGCTACTGGATGAGTGGGGACCAGCCAAGGCTGCCATCTTTGTATCTTTCCGATTCGCAGCACTATCACTGAATAAATGGCTACAAGAGCACTAAAAAACCTCAGGATGCTGAGAAGGATGGCATGGATATCTATTTATCTCATGTTTCTAACCATTGGGAGTGTCATTTTCACCCCAGTGTTAGTTCCTAGGTAGGTCCAGGCCAGTGAGTATGACTGGTTACTTGAAACTTATAGGTTATGGCCAGAGATGTGGGTGTTGGGTGACCACTTGCAGAGAGGCTTTGAAAGCTTGCACTTGGTCCCACCCAAGGAGCTGCTTAAGAATCTTAGCAACCACAAGCAGGATGCAGACTCCTTATCTTGTTTTGGTGTGTGTCGGGCTTGGGGGGAGAGAACAGGCTCTGGACTCAGACAGCAGCAATCACATCTCTTAAGGCCACTATTCCATGTCATTTAGGTTAATAAACAGCATGTCTACTGTGTCATTCTGTTCCCACACTAGTAAAGCTAATCGAACTTCCCAGTTCCCACTGCTTCTCTTTGGCCTGTGCTTTGGAAACATCTGCGTTATAATAAAAAAACATTTAAAAAAGACAATTTTATGACTTACATTAATTATACTGCTTTACAAGTGGTCTAAGACAATTCCTCTCCCCCTAATGCAGCCCAGGCAAGCTAGGCATGCCCAATTCAAGGGCTGAAGGATGAACATGCAATATCTTTCTTAAACTCATGACCTAGAATTCTTTTTCCTTTCAGGAAAATCTAAAGACTAAAAGTTCTATGACATGCAATCTTTTTTATTGCTACTATTCATATATTTGTCCTTCTTTTCTGCCAATTTTCTTTTACGACTTGCCCAGAAAACAAAACAAAATTGTTGATAGGCTTTCCTTAAACCTATTATTTTTGAACTTTTCTATTTTTTCTCTTATTTGAAGGAGGAGAAAAACTTCAACTGAAAAAAGATAATCTCTCATGGCAGGGTGAAGGGTTATGGACAGTTAAGAGCAAGGGCATGTCTGCTGTGGCTTGTAAGCACAACGTTCTTTTCAATTTTGGCCAAGAACCGTAGCAATGGTTTTTGCTTACAATCAGGCTCTTCCCAGGGGTGGGGACTGGGTCTGGACACTGCCAGGGGAGCTGCCTCGGTGAAAGGAATTTTGTATTTGTGTGAGGGTCACTTTAGAACTCAGCTCCTCTCTTCCAGTCTCCACTAAAGGTCCACTCAGGTCCCCAGGTGATGCTCTGTGGAGATGGCTCAGATTGATGTGGGGGAGTGTCAGATACCTGAATTGCTCTATAACCCTGGGGACTGCCCTTCAAAGAATTTGCTCTAGTTTTCCCCTTTGCTGCTTGGAGGGAGGAAAAGTTACTGTCCTAGCTTTGTCATACTGTGCCTACAACAACTCCCAGAGCTCGGACTGTTCACCTGCAGCCTTTCTCATCAGGCAGTTTGCTCTGTACTGGCATTTATTGTGTGACACTGATTCACACACTGGTCTCCAGCACATTCATTCTGCATGACAAGTCCGACAAAACACTAAAAGGGGTTTTAGCTAAGTAAGACACCCAGCCGGGTCTTTCTTGTTCAGAGAACTTTTGGTGATGCCAAAGAATCCCTTAGGGATTGAAGTTGTATCAACAGAAGGGATGGGCTGGTATGACAAGTGTCTTAACGAATGAGATTTCTGCAGGATATGCTCTGAGTTTTCCCCAGAGGCCACTCAGGAGGGGTTCAAAGTCAAGGGCGATCCTTTCATTTTACCAAATCTCTGCCAGCATCTGAGTATCTGCATTTGAGTGTCCTTGTAGAGGGACACAGAAGGTCCAGGTGATAGGGACTCCCAATGGTATCGGGTATTCCTGAGTAGAAAGAGATGCAGCGTGCATTCTGGTCCCTCCATGAGCCAGCTGTGTGACCCAGGCACACACTTCCCCTCCTTGAACCTGAGTTTGCTTATCTGCAAAGTGAGAGGGTGGGGCTGGCTCATCTCGAAAGTGTTTTTCTATTTGAAGTCTGAATCTGTGGTTACTTCCTCTTCTTCACCAACAGCCAGCCTTCACTAGAATTCTATTCACTTGAAAATTTTGATGCTGGCATAAACTTTGAGCTCCACTAGCTTGAAATAGGTCAGGTTTCCCTGACTGAAATGAAAGAAAAATCACAAATACGTTTAAGCCCCAACTAATGCTCAGGTAGAGAGCCACCACTGGTTTAGAATTATTAGAAAAAAGCATTCTCTCTGGGCTGGATCAGCTGTGAGTGCGGTGTGTCTGTGGCACAGCAGGTGGAGTCCAGGTTGCTTCCTGCCCCATGAGCTCCAAAGCGTCCTTGTGCTGTGAACCGACACACACATGCATGAATGAAGCAGTGGCTTCTTTGGGTTCTGACCACTTTAGCTAAGGGTCGCGAAGGATGAGGCCAGAGTAGACATGTGCCATTGACATGTTGTGAGAAAACTTTTAACATTACTGCCTCAAACTATTTTACACAATTAAAAAGCTGTAAGAATGTGCCTCTGATGCTACTCGGATCCTACACTCACAGCCCATCTGATTTGGGTAGCTTCCTTGAAAGATTAGTAATAATAATAAAATCCTTACATTTTTATAGAGCCTTACAATTTATGTTGCACATAAATGTACTTTCTTTTTCAATTGGGTTCTGATTCTAACCATTGCTCTGGTGAATAATAATTATCCTCATTTTAAATACAAGGGAAATGAAGCTAAGAGAGTCAAAGACTTGTTCAAGGGCAGCTAATAAGTGGTCAAGCCACGAATTGAACCCACATCAGTCTAATTCCAAATTCAAGGGTTTTTTTCCCCTTCTATGCAAGTCGTACAAGATCTTAAGAAGATGTTGGCAGTCAGACCGAAAGGACGGCTCAGAGAGGGTCTGAAATTAGTCTGATCAGGCCATCCTCCTTATTTGAATGAAGGGAGGACTTTCCCACACAGGTGTGGCAACTGAAGGTTGGTATGAGTTCTGGGGAAGTCTTGGCAGAGCTCACAACTGAGCTAAGTATTCATTTTTCACATGAGGGCATAATTCCTGGAGACCTGCTCATTTAATCAGGTATGTCTATATTAACTGCATGCCGGTAACCATTAAATTCTTTCCACCATTTTAAAAACTATACTGTCAGGCTTCTCAGAAAAGCCTTGAATCTGGATACAGGCATCCCTCTACATGATATGAAAATAATCCCTATCAGCCACCACTGCCAACAGATCAGGTCTCTCCTGCACAGGCCTCTCTGGCTGCCTTCTACACAGATGTTCTGCTCACCATTGAGACAGTTAAGTTGGAGCAGCCTAACCTCTGCCAAGCTCCAGACTAGTATACCCACTGCCTGTATTATCTGTTTCTACGTGGACACCTTTGGGGCATGCCCAACTTAAGTACTTAAATCAGGTATTAACTGCTGCCTCCTCCCACAGACGCTTCCTGCTTGCCGAGCTATCCTGCTCTAGCTTATTTGATGTCCACACGGGCTACTGTTTCATGTATTCCTCTTTTGCCACATTCCCTTGACCACGACATACTTCTGATTTCACTTCCTAAACCCACTAAAACCCACTTGCTTTCCCCCATTTGCACCGCCATTGTTTTCCTCTGAGCGGTCCTCACTGTCTGCTTCTCATCTCTGCATGCCAGTCTCCATCTGGCCATTAATCTTTGTCTAGACACAAGTCTGACTGAACTCTTTCTCCATTTAAGAGTCTCATGCTTTACCAACTGAGTTAGCCAGGCACTTTTCTCCGTTTAAAAACAAAACTGACCCAGCATGGTGGCACACACACTTGTAATCTCTGCACTCAGGAGACAGAGGTAGGAAGATCTCAAGTATGAGGCCAGATTGGTGTACACAGTGAGTTTAAGGCCAGCTAAGAGTGTATGAGAGACAGAGAGAGAGACAGAGAGAGAGAGAGAGAAATGGCTTACCATTGTTGCAGTAAAGTTTACCAAAGTTTACCCTTGGTGGTACAGTAGCACAATCCCCCTTAAAGGTTCCCCAAGCCTGCCATCAACTTTGTGTTTGGTTTTTCCTTTTCCCAAACTACCCTTTCCCTGGGAGCCCCTCATCTTTTCAAAGACCCTGCTCAGGTATGACTTCTGAGGAGTCTGCTTCCTGGGTAATTCCTAGGGGAGAATTCCTGTTCCTTCTTTTGGATCGTTTCACTACTGTCACTACACTAATCTGAACTGTAGTCTGTTTCTGTTGCAGTCCATTTGACAGACTGGAGCTTCTCAAAAGCAGAAACTTTCCAGTATCATTGGATTCCAAGGCCCTAGCACACTGCCCAATGCATGGTAAGTACCGAACTATTGAAAGCATGGTTGAGATGGGTGTATCACCTTTGACAAAACAATAAGGCAGCTTGTTGAGTGTCCTTTATCATTTTGGGCTTAATCTTGAGGGTAAAGGATAGAGGTCACCCTCTTTTCCTTCTACAGGCTGAATATTGTCAATGTACAAAAGGCAGAGAAACATTTGCTTTGCAATGTGTCTCTTTCCTAAAATTGTGTTTGGGGTAGAAATAGGAGGCAGGATTTTAGACAAAAGGAGCAAATTCATCAGATTTTCTCATGCAGCTGCCTCTCCAGCCCTTTATTGGCAAGGATAGGCACATCAGAGTGAGTGGTCAATGGGACTGAATCTGTTGAAATGATGGCCAGACTTACAGAATTCTTTAGGTAGAATTTGCAAAGCATTTGTAAAAGGGTTAGGAACAAGGTGCATCTCTGCTGTCTTTGAGTCCCACTCTTGTATCTCAAGGGTTCCGTTAACCTACAGGATTTCAGAATGAGGGATCCTTAAAATTAACTTCAGGTTCTTAAGAGCATTGACTGAGTGAATGCAGTACAACTATTCTTTAAGCAGGGCCTTCCTAGATGCCAAACACACTGTTCCCCTTTCTAGTTCAGCAGAATCAGGGGCAGTCCTGCAAGTCACCAGGGCACCGGGCTGCTGGTGTTCTCTAAATTAGGGCACCCTGGCCTCTGCTTTGGCTTCCCTTTCGGCTAGGCAGGACTAGTGATCATACCAGCTAGCAGCTCTCCTTAGCTCTGTCATTACACATTACACATTAAAATGTTCTGCAAAGCTCTTCCAAACAGGCAAATAGGTCCTATTGTGTTCCCTGTCTGCCTTCACAGGTGGAGAGGTGCTCAGAGTGGGACCACGTGAGATACAAAAAGGGTTCAGAGACGATCTGTGTCAAAGCAAATTCCCTCAGAAGAACAGACAGGTCCCACTCTGCCCAGGCTCCAGGCCACACATTCCTTGGCCACTTTCATAGCCCCAATGGATCTGTGGGTTCACCTGGAATGGCTAAAAAACACCCACCAGGGATGCCATTTGGTAGCGAAGGGGGCCTCATGCCTTGGCTTTCTTAATAGAGGACAGAATGTCTCTTCTGTCCCTCCCAAGCCCTCTGCAGGCAGCTGTTAACTGGAATAAGAGAACTCTAATCTCCTGAGGAGCCCACCTTACCTGGGCCCGGAAAGCAGGTGGAAGACCGCCGAGAGCTCTAGTCAAGGAAGGTCCCCCGAACAGAGCTAAAGTTCTTCACTGAAGGACGCTATGCAGAGTTAGCCTCTCTCTGGGGCGGGTCCCCTCCTTCTAAAACAGAAAGAAGTGAGTGGGAAGCCCTTTCCTAACAGGGCCACTTCAGATACAGTTTGAAACAAGGACAGCAACCATTACCACCACAACAGAAAGTCTTGAAACTCACCTTTGGGTCCGCGGAGGGCTTCCTGCGGGGACCTGCGGGGGCGCCTCCGGAGACAGCGACGCAGGCGCCGGCCGGGGCGCGCTGCCGGCTCTGCCGGTCGCGTGGCCGCGCCTGGGGCAGGGCGGCGCCCGGGGGACGGTCCCTCCGCGCCGCACGCACGTACCTGCGGCTCCGCCGTCCGGTTCCGCCCGCCGCGGTGAGGAGCCCCTGAGGCTGGAGGCACGCCTTCCTGAGCCGGGCTGGCTGCCGCGGCCCTGGCCGGCGCGGCCCACGCGTCCCGGCGGAGCACACGGCCCGCCCGTGCCTAGGCGCCGAGCACACCAGCCGCGCCCTCCCGCGGCCGCCAGCCCCACCCCGCCGTGACGCGCCCGGCCCTCGTCCCGGCACGCCTCCTTGAGGACAGCCCGCGGTGGCCTTCCCAGAGGGACGGAGACGCCGCTGGGTGAGCCCGCCTACGGGGAAAGGGCCCGAGTTGCAAGGCAATTGCCCTCTTGGAAAGGGGGTGTAGGCCTTAGAGGGTCAGACCAGGCCCCGGTGGAGGTGGAGGAGGGCTCCAGGCCATGAAACAGGCAGGCCCGCTGGTCAACGCCTTGTGCCCCAGGGGCGCTTGAAGATCCTCTGGAAAATCTTTGCCCCTCCCTGAAGGAGTTAAGGAAAACTGTGCACCTCGGGAGCCCTCAGAAAGAGACAGAGGAGAAAGATAACTTTAGAAAGTTGTTCTCCGTCTACTTTTTAGGTCTCTTTGGGCTAGTTGGAACGCTGGTCTAACTGGAACGCTGCTGAGTGAAAACTCTGTGCCAGGCCGGTGCAGGACTCCAGACACAAAGCTCTGATGACCCTGGGCAGGGTCTTCGAGCTCTCAGAGGGTGCAAAAGGTGGTGATGCCAGGACCTGGCTCTGGAGCTGCTGAGGCCTCCTCGGGGTCATCTTGGGAGGCCCTTCCCTGACTTGGTTATCAGATTCTGCCCCCTTGACTGCTTGCAAGGTGCACAGGTGCCAGGTGCTGAGTGCCGAGCTAGGACTGGCTTTACCCTCACCATGCCTGGGGATTGGTGTCCCTGAGCTTCTGCGTGTGGACGTTAAAATGACTGATGCGACCAACTGTTAAACTGAGCAGCAAGCCATCCGTTCCTGTTTATGTAGAAAAAGCCAAATGGCTCTGAGTTGAAAGGTTAAAGAGAAATCCCAGCACAAACCCAAAATGCCAATAATAGTTACGGGGGGAGAGAGAGAGAGAGAGAGAGAGAGAGAGAGGTTTTTTTCAAAGAAAGATTAGATGAGATCTTCCCAGAAACACAGGCTGAAAGAACTATGTATATTTGAAGAAGAAGGAAGAAGAGGGTTCCCAAAAATAAGTGTTAGCCAGTATTCAGGATAGGTCAGCAGGGCTTAAGCAATGGCTTGTGAGTTCCAGACTCAGGGGCTTCTCTCAGTAGGTGTGTTGACCAGGGGGTAAAAGCTTAGTCTGCTGCTAGTCATCGACCTATATAGATAAGGCTTCTCTGGACCTCTGGGAACCCGAAGCCAGAGCTTAGTCTACCAAAGCATTGAAGAGCATAGGCTTGGAGGGTAGAGGTTATAGGATGACAGGAAAGTCTTGAATGCCAGCTGGCTGAGGATTAGGGAAGGAAGGTCTCCTTCCACCTGGAACTTCACACTCATTATAGCATTCAATCTTACACATTTGTGAGATGTAACATTGTCCTTTTACAGACGAGGAAACTGAGGTTCAGAGGAAAGTAATGTCCTCGAGGCCTATTGATATGCTTATGATATTGAATGGTGGGCCCTGGATTGAGGCTAGGTGTTTTCAGTGCCCCAATCCATCTTTTAACCACCATGTCATTGATGGGAGGAGGAAAGGTTTCTTGTAAAGGACTTAAAAATCCCCCACTTGGTCCACTTATAGGTTCCTAATTTGTCTGTCACAGAAGCTTCGGTGGGGGATTAGCTCACACTGGATCATCAAGGATTATTAAGATACTGACAGAAAGGTGTGTTTATGGCACAAGAAGAGTGGGAATCTGGCCAGCATGGTCTCATTCTGGGTGGATGATCCATCCCTTATGAACAAGCAGGTTTGAGCATCCACCTACTATTTTCTTCTGTTGGCAGTGAAATCTCAGCTCCCATGAATTCATGCATGGCCTTAGGCAACCACAGTACTGTTACATTGTGATTAATCCTCATGATTTTTGTTTTGTTTTCAGGAAGGATATCTGGGGTGGTCAGGAGGTTAGTGGGTTCTAAATGTAGTGAAACAGGGCCTTGGCATCTAATTAAGAAAGGCCCAGAATAGCAGATTTGTGACATGAGACTGGAAATTTAAGCCCAATTTTTGGGTGACTGTGCCCCACTAACTTTAACACCTGATGACCTTTGTTTTCACATCAGTGTGTTTTTCTGACTTAACAGTGTTGCCTCCCTTTCCAAAGTTATGAAAATCAGTGAGGTGTTGAGTACTGACTTCAACTGCTTTGAAAGCTAAAACTTACTATACTCACTGTTCTTTCTTCATAAGATAGGTGGATTTCAGCACTGACCAGCCTGGATCCATCTAGGGGCATAGTTTCCATCAGTTTGCAAACTCCAAGCCCAGAAGTCATGTCTAACATAATGTAGCTGCACCCAGGAGAGCACTGCACAAAAAATGTGCACCTTCATCAGGCGTGGAAAGTATTCCATTGTGAATATTATCTTTCTCTCATCTTTTTTGCCTGTAGCACAGTGAGAAGGATGAAGCAGGGACAGAGAAAGTCCCTGAGCAGCAACCTGGATGACTAGAAGTCAGAAGGCTGCTGATGAGGCAAGAGCTGTTAGGAAAAGATGACGAGACTATAAATGGTGTGGATAAGATGTGCACAGACTTGTTCATCGGATCCTGAAATATAGCACTGTCTGAGAATCACCGTGAGGCAAGTTCAAGACAAGTCAGTGGAAATACTACTTCACACAGCAGGTAATGAATTTATGGATTGGGTTGCCTCCCAGAAGTAGCACAAGTTGGCAGTACAAATGGATTCTAGAAGGGCTGGTTAGCTGTGTGAATGGCAGAGCCATGGGGAGAACTGCAGGAGCTGAGGAGCGCGCCACATGACCGCACATCCAGGTTGACCCAAAGGACCCTTACATAGCGTGTACCTCAAGATTTGTGTAAAGAATGACATCCTGGCCTCTGTGATATTAGAAGAGATGTTTTGACCCAGAAATGAGACCGGGCCAAATGTTACAAGTACATATACTTCTCATAGGGAAAGCCTCAATGGAGGGGAGAAGAGAACTTAGCCCAATTTAGGTTTTAGCTGAAGGGAACCAGTGGTTACTCCAGAGAGTAACCAAGCTGCTGCACCCAAAACAAAGAAATCAGTAGGACTTCATTGATTTCTTGGGGTAGGGCTGAAGTCTGGTTATTTCCTATGGTTCCAAAAGATGTTTCTTTTTTGTGGTAGACTCGGACCAGGGAGTCATGGTCAACTTGCCTTATAAAGGCTGTAAAATTTTTGTGTATCTGGCGCCATCATCTTGAACATCACATCCCTGCCTTGAATTTGGTGGGCTAACAGGTAGTCAGCTTTACTCGGAAACTACTGAGTTACTCTTATAGCTGCAGCATCATCCAAGATAAAGTTCCTGGCCTGTGTTAGGACTGGAGGACTTTCAGTGCTTGAATTTTTGAGAAAACACAAGAATGAACAAGACAAGCACACAACAGCTCCAGTGGGAAATATGTAATGTTAACTCAGTGTCATAGTCTTGGACGAACCTTTAAAAACAGTAAGTGTCTATGTGCAGAAATAGGTGGACTCAGATTTAATGGTTAAGGCAGCAAAGGACACAGACACAGCATGGAGACAGACATGTTTTAGCCACCCATCAGACTCAAGTGAAGAGTGTTTTATTAGCAAAAGTGGCCTTCAGTTCCCTGGGAAGTTAACTCCTTCAGGCAACTGTTAATTGTAACTCACATATCCAAAGGGCTAACTACAACAAAGCTAGTGGGAAACTAATAATGTATTGTCCAGTTGTGTGACCTCCAAAATTAGTGATTTTTAAGTTGACATAGAACAAGTAAAGCTAGAGGGTTTACTTTTTTTTTAAGTAACAATTTCTCATTCTGTGGAAACATTCTGTTCCTGGCTTTATCAGGGTCTGCTGAAACATGTCATGGTATAAAGGGTAACTGTGTATTGCCCCAGGAGTTTTCTTTTGTCATCGCAGCCTTCTCTCCCACCATGGTGATCTTTGTCTCATGAGGAGTGATTCTAGACAATAAGGCAGCACAAGTACGACCTTCCCAATTTTGTAGTTGCTGTGGCCTTTGAAGGCATCAGCCCTTGCTCTTTTTACCTACGTCTCATAGCTCGTTTGAGATGCATTAGTTCTTCATTTCTGGTTTTGCCTCTTTTCAGATTGAGTGTCTGCTTTCACAGCAGGTATTTTGTATGCCTCTTGAAATAGATTTCTGTCAGGACGTCTCTCTCAGATTATCTAATTCTGACACAAATGGCTCTAATTATGAAAGCTCCTCTAAAAGAGAGCAGTACAATATACTTTCTTGGGAGTATTTTTTTAAGTGCAACATCCAAAATATCTTCAATGTTGCATCCAAGATACCAAGACAAATGTTACTTTTATGGCTGTAGACTATAAATCCTTGGAGAATTTAAGAAAACTCTTGGTAGTCTCCCCTAATAATCCACTGTCTCTTTCTATGCATGCCTCTCTGCTCCATGTATTTGGTGCCTTCCTCAACACTCCTATAAAGCTTCGGGGTAGAACAGCATACCCCATACCCCATATAGTAGGGGGTGAAAGTGGCCTGGCAGATTAGGAGGCCCTTTGTTTATGCCTCTGAGGCAGTAAAGGGTTCAGTTTTCATTTTCTCTTTCTGGCTTACTTTCCCCCAGAGTTTTGTGTTTAAAGCTGTTTTTACAGCTCTATCGCTGATAGTAATAAACCGTCCAGTATTACTGCTCAGGGGCCTTTGTTGAATTCAGCACTGGTTTGTTCACATGTAAACAGTGGACCTCTGGGTTCCACTTTTGTGGCAGGGGTCTCAGGGTGGAAGGAGAGCCCCACTTTTGTGGTTTCCCTTGTCGGCTGCCTCTCTCTCTTGGGGAGGGTTTACTTATTAATTCATTGAGTGAGCCCATTGTGTAGGTTTCCTATAGCTTTTCCATTGACTTGGTAACTTTTTTTGTCACTTTGTCAGAGAGACTCCTGGGAAACCCCAGTTTGCCCTGCCCAGCACATTCATTCTGACAGAAGTTTTTGTGAAGGCTGAAATTATTCGTTCCCCTTGTCCCGAGGGCCCACGAGGTAAGTGTGGCTTTGAAATTTGTTTCCTTAACTACTTCAGTGACTCAGAACATCAATATTATTGCAAACAAACTTCCTGTCCCTAGGCTGGCTCTTTTGTAACAGGTGAAAGGAAGGGCTAACAAAAACATCATAAAACAATGAGGTAGACCTCATTTAATAAGTAGTAGAAAACCCACACACACTCTCTGATATAACAGCTATTGACTTACTACTTGTTATATGCCAGGTACTGGGCCAACCAGCTGATATATGTTGCCTTTAAATTTCTAACCACACTATGAGGTACTACTACTATCTTACCCATCGAATAGATGGGGAAACTGAGATCTAAAAACCGTAGACATTTATCAAAGTTCAGGTAAATGGCAGGCAGAGATTTCAATAAGCCAAACCTTTATTCTATGCATATATCTTTGTGCAAAGCCTTAGATACTCAAAAATAAATTAGATTCTAGCAAGTGGAGCTTATTTTTGGCTAGGTTAGGGGTAACCATGGAACAACATCCAATAACTAAATCTGAGATGATAATATAAACATAATAATACTTGGAACTTGGTAGATTTTTAGTTTACAAAGGTGTTTCACACATATTATTTAATTTGATCGAATGTTTGGTAGGTGGACGGGGTAAGTAAGCAGGTGGGGCTTATAAAGGTTACTTGCCCAGAATAGTTATGTAACTGGACTAGAATTCACTAGAATGTAAATAGAGATGACTGGCTGTTAGGCCATCCATCCTAGACTCGTGGTCTCTACGTGATATATGCAGAATGGATGATACCTTCTAGGAATAGTTCTTAGTGGGATACTGAAACAGTCATCTGGAAGCATCTAGAAGCAGAACCTAGACTGATGAACTCTGTCAGACTATGGATATCAGCCTTTGAGGTGCTTCCTGTCCTTGGGAAAGCATGGGTTATGTGAGTCCTTTTCAACTTTTCTGACTAATCTGTCTAAAAGGTAGGAAATTTTTGCTTGAGGAAGACATTCCTTAATGGGTTGTGGTTTCATAGACACTTGACATGTATTTCCACTTGCCTTTGGGGAAGTGTGGACCAGTTAGAGAAGTATAGTATCAGATGACTTGTGAAACTGCATTAAAATCTTGCTTTAACCACCAAGTTAGTGGATCATTTCATCTGTCCATCCATCCCTTCATCCAGTAGCAAATATTTATAAAGAACCTACAATAACTTCTGCATTGGGCTAGTAGGCACTATGATATGGTGTGGTATGGGTCTTAAGGAAAATGTGTAGTCGAATGTGGAATTAACCCTGGAAATGATTAGCAAGTAGTAGAAAATTGCTTATAATGAAATACCAAATTCATACTTTGGATCTGAGTGCAGTAATGGCTGGAGCATTCACAAATATCTTCCTGATAAAGGTGGACTGGCTAGAATCCAAGATGTACAGGAGAATATAAAGATGAAAAAAGAGAGCTAAAGGCCTCTAGTTGGGTACAGCATGAACAAAGGTTGGAAGAGGAAAAAAATAGGACATTTGTGATAATGTTAGTATTTCTCTCTGTTTCTGTCTCTCTGTTTCAGAAAACTAGGGAAAAACTCAAACTATGAAGGAGAAAACAAAATATTCATATTCCTGGTAACCAGAGATGATCTGTCTAACATTTGGGTTATAGGCTATTCTAGTT
Organism: Ctenodactylus gundi; assembly: GCA_004027205.1. NCBI lineage: Eukaryota > Metazoa > Chordata > Mammalia > Rodentia > Ctenodactylidae > Ctenodactylus > Ctenodactylus gundi. The sequence continues at coordinate 106,675 of PVKB01003713.1, forward strand.
TTTTAGAAGATTAGAGTTGTGTGTAGGTAGATGAGGTCACTGTAGATTTGAGGTAATAGACTGACCACACTCTCAAAAAGTCTAAGTACCGTGGGCATATGCAGCATTTATTAGAGCAGGAAGAGGCTGGGAGACGAGTCAGAAACTCCAGCCGGCAAAAGGACTTTCTACTCTAGCTCCCACCTTTAAAACAAACTGACTAATAAACATTAAGTAACAGATTTTCTTGACCAGTGGTGAGTTTCCCATCACTTAAGTGATTCACACAGAGGCTAGATGGCCTCATGGCAGGAATGCTAGGGAACAGATTGCTGTACTTACAAGAAGAATTTAGTAGCCTGTACAACCTCTTTCAATCCCAGGATTCTAGGTCTTATGTTGTTCGCTGCAGAAATTCACAAGTAAATTATGATGCTCTCTTTCTTACGATTCAATAGCAGTTGTTTGCGTAGTACATATTACTTGCTGTGTAACATGATAAATATTGTTAGATGGTAGAAATCAGGTAACTTTGAAATGCCAGGAGTAATTTATTACATATTTTAGCCTTGCTATTTTAATATTTGACGGCTGCCCCCTATGTGGGGGGCATATGAGGGAAAAGTCTCACCCCTACCTAATCTCTACCTGCCTGACTCGCAGCTCATCCTCCATTGCCTCAGACAAGGCCTCCTTGTCTCCCCACGACAGGTAAAAGATCGTTCCTTGTATTTCTACAGCACTATGCACTGTGCATCTGTTCTCCAAAGTGTCTGGCAGACAGCAAGTTGCTTGGTAAACATTTGTTGTTCAATCACAAGGCCAGATCTGGGAGCTTCAGAAACTCTGAGTATGGACAAGTGTGTTTCTTCCCTCATCTGCCTTGCTCCTTGAAGGAGCCCAAAGCATGCAGTTCTTTCCATCTTTAGGACTGTGTTAAGGTCTGAAATTCTGTCCCCTTACAAAGGACTTGAAGTATAGTTGGAGCTATGTATGAAAAGGACACAAATGGAAAAGAGAATATAATTAAAGGTGGCTTGAAGTCAGGCTATGGCAGGGGCCAGGCTGTGGAGTAACTTAAGAAACCTGATTAAGTATTACTTCTTCTAAAGCCCCTGTGACACTGATAAAAAAGGGATCTTTCTGCCTCTCCCTGATGGGGGCCTGAGAACCTCCTTTTCGCCATATCCAACCCTGTTCCAGGCAAAAGAAATAAAGAGCCACAGCTTTAAATGCTCCCCACCTCCAGGATTAGGTGCCCTTTCTCAGGTTCCTGATGTTGCCAGCTGTCAGGGCGAGCTGAGTGGGAAAAGAGCCCTGCAAGTTCATCAAGAATTCTGCACACACCATGTCAGCCCGAAAGATGCTGGATCTGCGTTCCTGAGAGATTCACACATGTTCCAACTACATCCTAAGTGAACAGGGGGAAAAAATCTAGCAGCTTATCTTTTATTCCTCAGATGAAGTCACTAACCCAGTTTTCACTGGGTCTACAAGCCATGTGGGTAAAAGATGATTTATTTCTATATATGGCCAGAAAATAGCCCAATCACAGGGCTGGCTTCTTGGTGGATGCAGTCCAGTTTTTCCAGACCTGCAGACTCCAGAGACTTCCAGGCTGGACATTGGTTTCTGTGGCCTGCGTGTAATTAGGATAGGCAAAGGAAAAGTTGACTTCCAGCGTGACCGGCCCTACCTTCCTGGTCCCTAGCCCCTCCGCCCTTGCCTCTGCTGGCTTGGAATGCTGCTGCTAAAAGCAAAGAATGAAACTCTCACAGCTGCAGCCCTGCTAAAAATAGAAAGTTTGTTTATTTTTATGTTCATGAAGCCCTTTCCTGCTGCTGCTGTTGTTATGAGTTGAACTCCCAGGCAGGAAGGGGATGTACTGCACTGGTCACAGGCCAAATGACTTCTAGCTTATGTGGGGGCTCAAAGTGAGCTCATGAGGGGCCATGGGCCAGAGTGTTGTTGGGTGATCTGTCTTCCCTCTTCCCTCTTAGCCGATATCTGCGCCTCTCCAGGATTTAGAGAGGGTTTTTTTTTTTTTTTTTTTTTGCTTTTTAAATGATTTGCCTGAATGTACTTCTCTTTCTGATACCATTTCCCTTTTGTTGAGATCTGCTCCAAGAAGAAATGTGCATGAGGTAAAGGACACTGGGCGAAGGGACAAGAACCTGGGGCTCTCTTTCTAGTTCAGATGCATTGCTTTGTGACCTTGGGCAAGTCACAACTTCTCTGAATCTTTTTTCCTCATCTTTGCAATAGATTTGACAGTAGATGTCGAGAACTAAAGTGAAACTAGTGAGAATGAAATAAGTTGATGAAGTGTAACATATCTGCAAATGGATTGGTTTCTACTTTTTCTAAATCCAGTCTTTTCAAGAGTGTCCAAAAGACAGAGATTTTCTTTGACCCAAAGGACTCATGAATCTCCCTCTCCTTAAAAGAATGGGAGGAGGAGAGGAAAGGAGCTCATGGGGAGGTGTGTTCTTATCACATTTCTTTGAAGGTATGCAAAATCCAAATTTATGTTGAAATGCTGAAGAGGGGATCTAGGCTAAAATAAACCCTTGATTAGATTTGGGAAGTCAAGGAAGAGAAATATTTGTCATTCTGTTAGCTTGTTGTGGGCTTTGGTGCAAGGGTTATATTGGTGTGTGTCTCATCTCCCTTCTCGTAACGAATAACCATTACTTACAGCTAGTTGTCCTGGAAGGGATTTCCAAGCACTCAGCCTTCTAGATCAGGGGTCCCCAGTCCCTGGGCCACGGACTGATACTGGTTAAGAACCAGACCACACAGCAGGAGGTGAGTGGCAGGTCAATATGCCAAACTTAATCTGTATTTATATCCACTCTGCATCATTCTCTTCACATCCTGTCAGATCAGCAGTGGCATTCGATTCTCATAGAATTGTGAACCCTACTATGAACTGCACACGTGAGGGATCTAGGTTGTATGCTCCTTATGAAAATCAAATGCCTGGTGATCTGAGGTGGAGCTGAGGCAGTGATGCTAGTATTACCCTCTTCCCCCATCACTCTACGGAAATCTTGTCTCCCATGAAACATGTCCCTGGTGCCAAAAATATTGAGATGGTCTATTCTCGATCACCAGGCTCCTGCGACATACGTAGTGCTTGTTGTGTACTTTCAGAGATCATCCTGTAGTGTCGTTATTGATGCTTTTACCTCTAAGATCCTAAGGCTAAGGATAGGGCTGCGTAAGGTACATATTAGACTTGCCTGGAGCCAGTGTGACTATCATGTTTGTTCATTTTCTGTGGTGGACCATAATATTCCCATAGCTGTCCTAATACCACGAATGCACAGTGTATCTGTCTGATGAGGTTCTTAGTTGTAAACCATAAAACACCAGCTTTGGCTGATATGAAGAAAACAAATATATTTAAATCAGGGATATTTCTTTTCTTGGTTGAAATTTAGGGTCTTTTTCTCTATAGTCCTTCATTTCCTCAAGTTTTGAGTAAGTTAGGTATCTATGACATTATTGTCTTTGGAAAAGATATTTTCAAGCCACATTTTAGTTATTGTAGACAGTCCAAGTATTTTTATGCTCATTACTACTTCTGAGTACCAGAGGCTATTAGTGCTGCCACTGTGTTTGCTTAATGCATTAATACAAAAAAGGCACATATGTTGTTCTGTTGCATATTTGTTTTTTTAATTAAAAATTGTTTTTCAATATAACTGGTTTTCTATATATTTTGACTTGTACCTTTGAAAAAAATTCTTCCCAAACTTCATAAGCTGCAGAGGCCAGCAAAGGGCTCATGTAAGTAAAAGGTTAGGTCTCAGCAGAATTGGCTACATAATTTTCAAAGTCCAAGCAAAGGGAAAGAATAGGGTCTTGTATGACCACCACAACAGAACACTATAATAAACTCAGGATGCTGCTGAACCTGAGGGCTTGTGTGCATGCCTGTGAAACTGTCCTGGAATCTCTAGAAAGATCAAAGAGCCAGGATCAATGACTATGCAGCCAGGAACAATATCCAAATTGTGCTAGAGAGCTGGTTTAGTGAAAACCCAGTGTTGCTTTTGCCAGGCACAGATGCTACATTTGTCCCCAGGCCCCAGTGATAGTAAATGCTAGAAACTGCCCTTGAATCTGTTGCCACTGGTGTATCAGTAAGCTGGATGGAGCTGCCCCTATTGTCAGAACAGAATCTGTGTGGTTCCTACTTTTTTGGTATCACTATTTTGTATCAGGTACATTTAGTTGGTGGAGCCCAGCTCATTACCAACCCTTCAGCAGCAAAAGAGACTGGTGAAACACATTGTCATTGCTAGACTCTACAAAGGGAGAGTGGCTCTGCCTCACAGCCAGAAGGACTCTCAGACAAAAGAAGCGGATATGAATCCTATGCAATCAAAAGCACGACAAATGTCCTTAACTGAACCTATGCACCAATGGCTACTCTGATGTTTTCTGCAAAAAAACCTGTTGGCTAGCTCAGAATATTTGGCCACCTTGAGGAAAGTGAGGCCTTATGGAATGAAAGACTTTATGTGCTGAAATACCTTAAGTTTCTAGAACATCTGAATGATTTCTAAGAATAATAAGGCACAATATTTGGAAGAGAAATTATTCAAGAAAATTCACGATCTATGGAAGTAGGTTATAGAGACTTGACTTTGTTCTCACAAATGATCTCTATCCACAAGACCAGACAAAACCTGGAAGAACAGATGGGCTCTACACTCTCATGAAATGACATGATCTAATTAATTTAAGAGTCTCCTTAGAGCAAAGGATACGGAGTCAATGTGCACATGTGTAAAACTGGCCAAAGCCAAAGGAAACAAGGTTTATGCTAGAAACAAGCCCCTTTGTGGTGTTGCAAAGTACTCCCAGTCCCACCTGTGGCTCACGCACCCCTTTTACTTCCAATTGAAAAGTGAACTTGGAAGAGTGGTGTAGGTTCTCTTGTCTTCCTCTCTCAGCAGAGTGATGGGTGGGTTAGAGCTGCTAGCAGGGGATTTGGCAGAGTCCAACAGAATGCATGCTGCCTTCTAGAAATGCATTGAGAAACCATGTCCGAATATTCAGAGGCCAAGCTATCCGGCAGCTCTGCAGGAGGCCTGGAACACAAGGGGCCTGTCCTGAGAGGGACAGTTGCTGCCGCCTAGAGAGGCTACTGGTGAAAGCTTCCTGGTGGGGCTGATGGAGCGCCCACTAGGGGTATTTTGAGAAGGAACAGAGAGACATTGTGTGTGTTTGTGTGTGTTTCCCACCTGACACATGCCAAGCGCTCTATACCATTGTCTTCTTTCTTCCTTGGGAGAGAGACAGTTATCTCCATTTTACAGACTGGAGAGGACAGAGCCTTCACTTGGAGGGCAAAAGGAGTTAGTCATCGTCTTTTGCTTGACCTCTGGGAAGAGGCTGGAGGTAGTTTGCCTTTTAATATTCTTTCTACTGGGGAGAGAAAATAATAATTGCCACATCTCCCATCTATCAAACAAATGTTCTTTTGCAAAGTAAAAACAAATGTAAAATAAAAGAACCTACAAAATCTTAGCATATTATTTTTGTGATTTTAACAGTAAATACTGGGATAAATTTAGACTTACAGAAATTTTGTAAAAGTAAGTATAATAATTCTATCTGCTTTTATTCATCTTCCCCTAATGTTAACAAATAAGTAACCAATAGTACATTTGTTAAAACTGAGAAATTAATGTTGGTGTGTAACACCAATAAGTATGTGTTTTTTGGGTACAGAGGTTTATCTCCTAATATTCCTTATTTGTTTTAAAATCTAATTTAGGATATAACATTGCTTTTAGGAAACCTTGAATTTTAAGGACATTTCCATTTGCTAATTGAGGGTTTGATTCAGGATAACAAAGACTTTTATTTATAATTTTTCCTCACATATTTACCAAAGTGCTTTGTACATCAAGTACTTTTTAAAATTTGGTACCCTCATGAGCTCTTAGCTGCCTCACTGGGATGTTAATGTGGGACAGGATAAAGTGATTTGAAGATTTTGGAGCAAAGATACTAAAAAAATACAAAATATTAAGATCTTCAATTAGAAATTTGGTATATCCAGATAGGTTTTATTTTTTCCCCTCTCATGTTCTAAGTCCTAAAAGGACAGATACTTTTCACATAGACTTCTACCTCCTCTCTTCCTATGGAGTGATACAAGTTTGGGCTCAGAGATTTTCTTTGTGCTAGGGACAAAAAAGAAAAAAAAAAAAGAAATAAAAGTGAAGTGTTGTATGAAGTCAGTTTCAGTTGTGGTTGGTTTTCCCTCAGTCCGTTGTGCACAGCACCAGGCTCCTGCTGGCAGGATTCCAGGTCGTGGAGTGTCTTGTTATATTGTCTGAGCTTCGGCTTATTGATTGGGCATTCTGGCTAATATAGTTTGTTTTCTTTTCAAATGGAACTAAAATCAAATGAAATTATAGTTAGGTATTCTTGAGTCTATGGCAGTTTCCTTTTAATATTCTACTGACTGGGACTCCTGAAGCTTTGGGAAATTCTGTAAAATTTTAGGAGTGAGGGTGGTGGGGTTCCCTCTCATGATTTATAGAATGAAAATCTTGTATCAGGATTCTAATAAAGTTGTTTCTGAGGCTTCATGCCATAGAGACAGCCTAATCATACAAGCTTGACTCATAATTTAACTCTCCATTTCCAAATTTTATTCACTATATTCAAAAAATGTAGATACATTATTATGAAATCGTATACACAATTGATCCAATCTGCCATTACAGCCCACCTAACATTGGGTCTTACTTTTGGGATAGTTCTAATTGCTAATATGTATTGAGAATCTTCTACGTGTAGCATTTTCTTTACATGTTTTTGCTTTATGTGTTCTCATAATTCTTTGTGGCAGATACCATTATTATGTTCTTGACTTCAATGAGGCAAATTAAAAACTGAACTTGCTTATGGTCACATAGCTAGTAAAAAAATGAAGCCAGGACTTAAACATTGTCCAGCTTCAATTTTAATATTCTCTTCACTATCTCGTGGTACTAACAGGGGCAGTTGGTAAATATACATTCACTTTTCAGGCCATGACTCTCCATGTACCCTTTAAGCAAAGATTACTCAAGCTCCAGAAATCAACCATCCATACCATTCATTGGATTTTTTGTACAGGCTTGACCCGTGCTTGACACTTAAGGGGAAGGAGCAGTAGAAGAAAATCAAAGCATTGGAATGGAAAGAGCCCAGGAGACCTAAAATCTCATCCTGGCTCCGTTACTGATTGGTTTGGCCACATCACATAAAATCTTTGGACATCAAGTGATTTTTTTTTTTTTTTTTTTTTTTTTTTTTGGTAAAGTAACCAGGTGGGATTAGATGAACTCAAAGGCTCCTGCAGTGCTTTGATTTGGCGCCCCTAAGCTTTGTGTCAGATATGGCAAGGATAAATGCCAGATGTCATCCCTGCCCTCAAGGATCAAGAAACAAAATGTTCAAATACATGGAGCAATTAGAGAATTGTAGAGTGATAAGTTGTATATCATGGGCTATATGCAATCAGTGGACAAGTATCTACTTGAGCCTCTAATGTACTTAGTAGTTTCATGGATAAAAGACATGTTATAATTTTGCCCTTTAGTAAGTATGCAAATTAGTTGAGAAGACAAGACATAAGGAATGGAATAATGACTAATGCCAGACGTTAGATAGTTAGGTGCTGTATTGGATTATGCAGTCATTGCATGGTGATGATAAAGTATAACATCGTACTGTTTACTGAGTTCTTAAGAGAGTGTGCTTTTTTGTGATACTGGGCACTGAACCCAGGGCCTTCACACTGAGAAAAATCCTCAGTCCTTTTAATTAATTAATTAATTTTGAGACAGGGTCTTATTCTGCAGTCCAGGCTGGTCCTGCACTCGTTATGTATCTCAGGCAGATCATGAACTCACAGTAACCCTTCTGCCTCAGCCTCTCAAGTGCTGGGGTTACAGATATGTACCACCATGTCTGGCGTATGTGGTGCTGGGGAGTTTAACTCAAGACTTTGTGATTCCTGGGCAAGCACTCTAACCTCTGTGCTAGTCCTCCAGTCCCTTAGTTTTTAATTTTGCTCCAAGAATGATGGATTGTAGGTGTGTGCTGCCATACCCAGAGAAGGGTGAAAAATTTAAGGTATGAAAAGAAAATCTCCCTACAACTAATATTTTAATGAAATTCACTTTCAGTGCCGAGGATCTAAACCAGGGCCTCACACATGCGAAGGCAAGTGCTTTCCTACTGAACTACATCCCTCAGCCTAATGCAATATTTGTAAAAGTCAAAATCAGAGCAAAAAATCATAGTGAAGAAACTATCAAATATATGAATAAAGACTGGATTGTTATGGGGTTTTTGCTGTTGTTCTGCCTGAGGCTCCAGTAAGGTCAAGCACAGTGATGTGTGCTAGACACTGTAGCACGTTGCCTTACGCTGTCTTCTCACAACCATCCCTTTGATTAGATACTATATTCATGTAACTTTATGGATGAGCAAAATAAGGTTTAGAGAGTTCAAGTGAAAGAGGTGACAAATGGCAGGACTTAAACCCACGTCATAGGCTTCACAGTCTACACTTCTGAACACTGCCCTGTATCCCTTTCCAAATATGCACGCTGAATTCACTGCTCCAGCAGGCTGTGCCCCCATTGCTGGTGAACTGGGGTCAGGTTTTCCCACAGCGACCCAGAAGGGCACTCAGTGCAGCTACTCCTCGCACCTGTTGGGACTAAAACACTGCTGTAGTCAGTACCCAACACCACAACTCCAGGTGTAGCTCACACTTACTTCAGTTGTATCCAGAAGCAGGACCTCTAAGGTGAAGCTTATTGCCACTGTACGTTCTGCCTAGCCAGCAGAAAGAAGAGGCCCTGTGTGTTTACCAGTGTTTCTCAGCAAATGAAAGCATATTAAATTCAGTTCTTACTTGAGAAGTGTTTGTCATCTTGGGCCCCATCTATAGACTCAAGGTTTGCTTCCGGGCAGGAAGTGAAACCACAGAAAGCAAATGAGATCTTGATTTTCAAGTTACCACTTTGGCAAAGAAGTTATTTTTCCTGGCAACTGTACATCTAGTGTATGTCTACCCAGGTCAGGGGCAAAGACATTGACCAGCTGAACCCTGGGCATTTCAATGGAACATTTTTGTTTAGGTTGAGTGTCTACTCATGTGACTTTGTCGGCTAGGAGTTAGATTTATGTAGCCTAAGTCAAGTGGCTTTTTTTTTTTTTTTTTTTTTTTTTTTGAGACAGGGTCTCCCTCTGTGGTCAAGGTTGGTCCTGAACTCATTGAGGAACCCAGGATAACCTCAAACTCACAGCGGTCCTCCTTGCCCTCCTGAGTTCTGGGATTACAGGCATGTGTCACCATGGCCCAGCATATTTGGTGCTTAGGAATCAAACTCAGGGCCTTGCACATACTAGACAAGTGCTTTAACCAGTATGCTTTCCCTCTAGCCCCATTTGACTCTTAGTAGGGCTAGTAGCTTGAGATGACTTGATGCAGGCTACAGTGGAAAGCTGGAACCACAAACCAGAAAAAGAAAGGCTGTCTGATCCATTTCTCTGTTCTAAGGAAGATGAATTAGAAGTCTAGAGAGATTACATGACCTGGGGAAAGGTGACATAACCACTTTATGGCAAGTATGACATTAAATTGATTAAATGATCTAGGAAGTGCCGATTTTAACTCAATCACAAGGGCATTTCAGTGATACATTAAAACTTTTATTTTTTAAACCAAAATAAATACTTTCACATTCTTCTTTGGTCTTATTTAACCTCTGCTGTCTAGTCCCATGGGAAAATATCTTTAGGTCAGTTAGTAACAGTTGCAATGGAGGCCCATGTGAAACATATTGGCTATTTCTAGAGCATAAGGAAGAAAATCTGTGGTGGCCCAAAACCCAAGTGTTTTGCTGGTCTCACCACAAATTACCACATACTGTCTTTTAAAAAAAATTTCCATCTTGCTGAAAAATTTTCATTTTTATATTGTGAAGAAAGATAATGTGCATATCTCGTTCATGTCCTACTTGCAGGCCTATCATTTTCTAGTAATTCTAAAATATTTATAGACTTCTTCTAAGATGTTGGGTTATTTTGTTGGGTGGTTGAGATGCCCATGGTGGAAAGTAGTGTCCCTCTATCTGTCAGTTCCTCTTTCTTCCCCACACTCTCCAGGACCTTCATTATTGTAGATGGCATGTTTCATGAGGATTTAAGAACCTGTGAAGAGCAAGGTATCGATAAATGAGGGCCATTTAACAACCTAAAACCAATCACAATTTCAGGCGTTTAATTTAAAAATATTAGGTGAAACTGATGAGTTCACAGAATAGGGAGTGAGAATTTATGGTGCATGTATCAGCCAAATGAGAATAATTACCTGCTGGCAGTTGCACAAGGATGTGTTCATACTATTTATGTAAAGAACTATATGTATAAACCTCTCTGTCTCTGTCTCTCTCCCTCTCTCTCCAGTTCTTTGGGAACTTTCCATAGTTCTCTGATTTCACTCCATTATTTGAGGCTTAGCTCAAAGTATTCCACTGCATAGACTGCCTTTACCTCTGTTAACATGGTGGGTTGCTTATGTTTTGAGAGCCAGTACAGCTGTTACTACTTCCGAGAAACATTTCTTTAGTGCTCTAGGTGAGACCGATCAGTCTTCCTTTTGTGCCTCCACGTGTCCTTGTGTATACCTTTGGTATTACTGACTACTCTCTGCACTTACTTTTTTACGTGTCTTGTCTCTTCATGTGAGGACTGGGATCTTCCTCCACCCGTGACCTCAAGAGGTGACCCCATCTTCATGATGACACTGTTCTAGGAAGTACAAGTACTTGAATGATAAGGATATAGGGCAGCCTGGTCTCCGGCTCACTGGATCATTTGGAAAAATAAGGTCATGTATGTCAGTTGTACACATATCCTTTGATACCAAAACATCTTTGCTTCCAGATTGGCAATTTTGCCAATAAGGTATCATAAGTTTGGATCCTGTGCTACTATGCCTAGCATTGTTTGCATGTAAACTTGTGGTTGTTAAAGAAAATCTGATTTCTTAAAAAATGATTTCCACTTTCCTTTACTATTGCTTTTTAAAAATAAGCCATTTATTGAAAGATAATCATCATCCTGTGTGGATTCCAAATTACACTTTTATGCTGTTATCTCTTCTCATCTATGTGGCTTTATGCTCTGACAACACATTTGTCAGCTACAAGTATTTATTGAGAGCCCTGCAGGGTGTCTAACATAACATTTTTTGAATGTCATATTTTTTCTAAATATTCTCCTTGTGATGTAACTTTGACTTTTTAATACAGTTTCAATGAGAAAAATATTTCACACGGAAGTGTTGATGCTCATAATTCAGAGATTGGTGCCTTCCGTGAGGAAAGGAACAGTTATAATTTATTGGCCTCCTATGTGCCAGGCATTATGTTCTGTACTTGACATATATTATCTTATTTAATTCTCAAACTCATCACACAGGTAAATCCTTTAATATCATGTTTTAGGGCTAAGGAAATAGATTCAGAGCCGGCAGGATCCTGTAACCACAAGGGCTCCAGCCAGGGGTTGAACACCATACTCTTTTCCTTCTTACAACATGAAATTGCCTGAACTTTATCTGAAGGCAAACGTTTAGAATGACTACACTTGAAAAAAGGTTGCAGACTCCTTAAGGCTGGAGCTGTGCATAAAATTGAAAGGTGCCATTGGTGGATTTTAATTTCCCTGTATGTGAAATACAGGACTCACACTGGTATTCCTCTCTAGGCAGCTAAAAATGATGTGAAGATTTCACAACCCTTTCCATTTCCATCAGTCACAAAGAACAATTTGCAGGACCTAACCCCAGACTCAAAACAACCTGAGCAATGATATTCATGATTTCAATCACGTATTCATTCTTTTTTTGTTTGTATTCCTGAAACATAGGGTTATTCCTTCTGAGTCGGATGCTTTTGTGTGTGTCTTTCTGCCTTTATCTGTCTCTTTCTTTCTCACAGATCACAGAGAAAAGTAAAAAATGAAATAATGTACATTGTGTAATGTGCTATACCCGGCGTAACATGGGCCTTCACTCATTTGTTCGTTATCTAGCAATCAATCTTGAGCCCTTTGTCATGTCTACAGTGTGTCTGAAAATGTGCACTGCACACCGTGGAGGAACTCTTAGGCAGGTTTGCACACTGCAGACTACATACTGAATACTGTTTGTATTCCATATCAGTGTGGTGAATGAAGTCTGAGGAAATTCAGGAAAGTAAGGGATTGATCGTACAGGAGGAGAGTTGAGAAAAGGAAGGAACAACGAAACCCACGAAGGAAGATTCAATTAAGCTGAGTATTCAGTCATTTCACATGCATTTATAGACCATCTCAAATGCATAAGGCATTGTCCTACTTACTTATTTCTTGCTGGGACAAAATACTTGACATCCATTACTTAAGGGAGGAAAGAAAGATTTATTTAGCTCATGGTTTCAGAAGGTCTCATATAATCCATTCATGGGGCAGTCAGCACCAGGGAAGGTACATGCAGAAGCTGGAGAGCTACTCAAGGCATGGCAGACAGAAACCAAGGGGGTGCCGGGCCAAGCTGAGGTCTGGGAAACTCAAGAAAGGCTAGAGCTTTCCCAGGAAGAAGCTGGAACAATGTTTCTTCTTCCTGCCTTTTAAATACTTCAAGCTGCCACTTACAACCACCTCCCCAGGGTGCATCCACCACCTCAGCTCCCTCATTTCCTGGCAGACGAGTAAGTCAATAACAAACACCTGAAAGCTCTGCCTGGGCACTGCCCCGCCCCTGCCCTCTCCCCCACCCCCCAGCCTGGACAAACTGACATCACCTTTCCAGATCAAGTGCCAAGCATCCACCCCTTCTAACCAGGCCCTACCTCTCAGTAACATACAGTTCCACGGTTATCCATCCAAATACATGAGACTATTGGGGGATACTCCAGATTGAAACCGTGGCAGGCTGTATAAAAAGCCCTGGCAAAATGCAACAGTGGATAATATATCATTCCTACATTCAAAGCATACATAGATGAGAAACATAGAAAGTGAACATAACCAAGACCTACATGAAAGTTACTGTGCACCTGCAGAAGGTGAATTCTCTTTAAATTGGGCCTTTGGGGAAGAACAGGCAAGACTCCCAAGGAAAGTGAGCCCAAGGAAAGTGAGTTTAGCTGAGTTCTAAATGATGTGAAGATGATTTTTGGGTGCTGGTGGAGCAGGAGGAGCCAGCAGAGAAACCTAAAACAGACTGGTACATGCAGGGAATTCTAAGGGTCTAGAGGTAAAGAGGTGTGTATGGGAGGGTGAGCAGGGCTGATGGGCAAGAACCTGCAACAAGAATGGCCTTGTAGGCCAGCCTGGGCTCCATAGTGGGTGCAGGACCAGTGTGGGCTGCAGAGTGAGAGGCTGTCTCAAAAATAAATAAATAAAAAGAGATAAAAAGAATGGTCTTGTATGCCAAGTCATGGAGTTTGATCTTACAGTCCTTGGAGAACCATGGAAACATTTTTAAATGAGGAAATGACATCGTCAGAATGCCATTTGAGTATATTTTCTTGAAAATATAAATGGAAGTTAACATTAAAAGGTAAAAATTTAACATATTTATGTCTAGTGTTAAAATTTCTAAAGCATTTATAGTTACATATTAAATTTTAAAAAATACAAATGATGAATATTGAGTACAATTTGAATTGCTATTTTCAGACAATTACACAGTTTTAAGGAATAACGTGGAGAGATCCCATGTACCTTTTACTTCCTTTCTTCTATTGGTGATACCTTATAGAACTTCAGTACAAGTTTAAAGCCAGGGAATTGACACTGATATAGCCAAGAACACTTCCAGAACCATAAGTATTCCTTATGTTGTCCTGTTACACACACACACGCACACACACACACACACACACACTGCCTTCTACACTCATTTCTAAATCTTAGAAAATTTCTCTTTTTTTTTTTCTATTTTGGATAGCATCTTAGTCACCTTCTCACAATTGGGACACATGCCTGACACAGCTTAAGGGAGGAGGGGTTTCTTTTAGCTCACATGTTAGAGGTTTTAGTCTGTTCGTGATGGGCTGGCAATGGCAGTGTGATGGAAGGGTCTAGTGAAGAACAGATGCTCAAGGCATCAAGAGAGGAAGGACTAGTGTTTTGGGGAGATGCTGGGTCAAGAATACATCCTTCTAGTCCACACCCTCTGTGACCCACCACATCCTCAGAAATCCACCCCTCCCAGCCAGGCCCCAGCTCCTACTTGCATGTGTAAATCCATAGATAATTCAGAGCATTAGGATATTGCTGCTTTTGGGGGAACACTCCAGATCCAAATCATAATAGATGGTAATTTAACATTCTGTCTAGCCCTAGATCACAAAATTTGTAGCTCTGTGTTTTAAACTGAAAACTGTGATTCATTTTGAAGTTATTTTTTGAATAAGGTTTGGTATTTAGGATCAAATTCTAGATTTTTTGTTTTTTGCATCTGTGTGTTCTATTGCTTTCTCACTGATTAGGAAGCAGGCTAGCATTCCTCTGTTGCGTTGATGTTGTGTTTTAAACCATTAGGACACTATGAGTGTGTGCCCATACCTGTACTTCCTGTTCAGTTCCATTGGCCTATGATGCTATCCCTCCACCAGACGATGCAGATTTGATAACTGTGGCTTACTTGATTCTTTTACTTCACAAGAATTTTAGCTATTAAAGTTCCCTTGTGCATCTATATACATTTTAGAATAATTTGGTCTATATTTTAAAAAATTTTTCTAGGATTCTGACAGGAATTGTGTTAAATCTATGTAATTATTTGGGGAGAATTGATGTTTTTACTATTTTGGGACTTCTAAGCTGTGAACATGATATATCTATTTATTTTCATCTTCTTTAGTTATATTAATCAGCATTGTCTGATATTTAGCACAAAAGTCCTGGCCTTCCTCTCTTAGATTCGCATCCACGTATCTGCTTTTGTTGAGCAATTACTAATGGTATAGTTTTAATTAAGTTGTCCATGTCTTCATTGCTAGTAAATACAAGGAAGTTTCGTATGTTTATCTTGCATTCTGTGACCTTTAGAAAGTCATTTATTAGTTCTAGGAGTTGTCTCATTTTGTTTGTTTTTATAGATTTCACATGAAAGTATGTCATTTACAAAGAGGAGCAATTTTATTTCTTATTCCATTATTTTGTACACTGTATACCTTTTATTTCCTTTGTTTTATTGCACTGTCTAGTGCTTTTAGCACTATGTTGAATATGAATAGTGAGGGCAGAGATTCCTGGATTGTTTCAAATTTTAGGGAGATAATTCGCATTTCATCACTCAGTGTAATGCTAGGTACAGGGTTTGTACAAGTGCTCTATTTTTCTGAGAATTTTTTAAAATCATGAATTAGTGTTATTTTTCCAAAGTCTTCTTCTTTGTCTATTGATATAACCGTATGATTTTCTTTAGTCAACATATTGGTGGCTTACATTGATCATTTTTCAATATTGAGCAAGCCTGGCACTCCTAAAGCAATTCCACTTGGTCACAGAGCATAATTGGTTCTCATGTATTACGGAATTCTAGTGGCTAATGTTTTGTTAAGTATTTTGGTATCTGTATTCATGAGGAATAGTAGACTGGTATTTCCTTTCTCTCTCTCTCTCTCCCTCTCTCTGTCTCTCCCTCTCTCTCTCTTTGGTACCATCTTTATCTGGTTTGGGTACTGGAGCTGTACTAGCTTCATGTAATGACCTGGGCAGACAAGCCCAAGTTGAGACCAAAACGATGTGTGATGAAGAGCTGCAGTGTGTAGCAAGTCGGCGTCCATAGACAATTGCGAAGGTGAGAGCTTTCCCAGAGGAAGAAGCTGTAACAATCTTCCTTCCTTTTATAAAATTTGAGTTCCAGTTGGGCTTTCTGGGTTGGTGTCTCTGGACCAGAAAATCACTCACACTGGCTGGTTCTCCATTTCCAATCTAGGCGTGGTTCCCAAACCCTACTCCAGGTGTGGTTCCTGATTGCCTCTAGTTGACACAATCTCTCCAATGGTCACAGTGATCTATAATATCCTTTCTTTGTTTAGTCTGCCTGGTTTTGATATTAGAGTTATGCTAGCTTTCAGAAATGATTTTGACAATGTTCTTTCTCTTTCATTTTTATGGAATAGTTTGGGAAATATTGGTAATAACTGTTCTCTGAAGTCTGATGAAAGTGCAAAGAAGGCAGTAGGACATAAAAGGTTGAGGGGCAAATTATCTCTGGCACTGTGTGACTGTGGTCCAGCTTCACTGATATGAATATTAGGTAGGATTCTGCAGTGAATCCATCTGGTCCTGGGCTTTTCTTTGTAGGTAGAGACTTTATTATTGCCTCTATTTCTATCCATACTTGTTATTGGTCTATTCAGGGTTTTTATATCTTTTAGATTCAATTTTGGTATCATGTATATGTCTAGGAATTTATCCACTTTTATAACAAATTCTCCAATTTGTTGGAGTATAGGTTTTCAAGATAATTTCTTATAATTCTCTGAATTTTTGAAGTGTCTGTTGGAGAGGTATCCCAGTTTTGTTACGTGTTATTTGGAAGTTGTAGATGATTACTATGTGAAAAGTTTCCTGTCTTCCTAAGCTATTCCTTTCCTGGTCTTTGGCTACTGAGAGAGAGAAACTTTTGTTGAGGTCTTTTTTGGGGTATGCCTATTGATGTTTCTGGATCAATGGCTTGTTCATTCTAAGTGTGGGATACCTGAGGTGTATAGAAAATCCAGGGGACTCACCACTGTCACTCCTTGGGTCTTGAGGTCTATGAAGTCTGTCTTCTTTCTACCTTTTAACTTCTTGTCTTATTATGTATGCAATTTCCTGGGTAGGTTTTTTTTTTTGTAGAAGAATAAATAAATAAATAAATAAATACCCCACCTTGTCTGCTGCAGAATTATTGACGAAAAGTTTTATATAAAACTGAATTTCAACTTACTTTAAAAATTAATAGCATATTTTAAGTACTTTTATAAAAATAACAATGTTGTAGTTTTAGTACTCAATATTCTTCTAGTTACCCCCCCCCCAAATTTGTCTCATGTCTCACTCATTATGCAAATCTAATCTGTTAAATATTGCAAGATGCTCCTCTGCTACTATCTCAACTGCTGCAAAATCCTACCATAGTTTGTGAATATTTTCGGGACTTCAAATTAGGACATGAAGAGAAGAAAGACAATAGATACCTAGCATGTAGAAAACAATAATTTGGCATGCAGGAAGTATCACATTATGCTGAAAGGCAGGATTTGACAGGTTAATTTGTCTTTTCTCTTACACAAGTGCTTCTGTTGCTCAACTTCCTCCCACGGGTCAGTGTCCGCAAGACAAAACCCACAAATAAACCTTTGTGGCATTCAGATGCCTCTGCCATCTGTTTCAAGGACATGGACAAGAGATGTGAAGTGTTTCCCTGGGGCCTGGTGAGTGCTGGAAACAAGAATGGATGTTTGGGGTTGGGAATTGTCAGTGCTGAGCAGCAGACCCAAGGGACAGCAATGTTCACACAATCTTCAACAAGTGTACATGCGTGTGTGATGTGATAAATGGGATGCCTTCTAGCTCACAAGTTAAGGGCAAGGCCTCTCTTGCCTGGAGCCTGCAGGTAGGGTTGTTTACCATTGGACAAGGTATTCACCATATTTTAAGGGTCTTCTTACTCATCTGTTTTCTTGTAATCTGGTGTAAAACCATTAACAATGTAAATGAGGCAAAACTAAACATTTTCACATTCAATTGAGAATTAATATGAGGTAAACACAGATCAGGAGATAGTGAGAGTCCTTTTTTATAATTTATGATACAATTTTAACAGCACTGCACCACCGTGTCGTTAGGTTGAGACACTGTGTGGGCAGAGAGGAATATTTCTCATTCAGAATTATTGGGGAAAGTATTGAATTATTTTACGGTCAATTTCATTTTTCTAACTAGAGTCAAATGCTTGATATGATAATTAAAAATACATCAAGTCATTCAGAGCAGTAGCAGTTGTGTGTTTGGCTAGATGACAGGATAATTGCCAACCCTTATCTTCAATTTTCAGACTTAAATCTCTTTCCCATTTAGTTTTAATTGGCTCTGGGCTTCTATCCATCCTTAAATTTGGGTTCGTTTGTCGCAGTTGTTTTATATGCGCTATATGCGCAGATTCAATAAATCTATGTATCTGATTCATCTCTGTTTTTATGGTTAATATTTTAAAATTATAAAGCCAGTCACTTCAGAGTATAAAATAGAGGGGTAAAAGTCTTTGTTTCAAAATTACTTTTTGATGCCTGGGGAAAGACATTAGCTTGTAGGCATTAGCTTATTGAATCACATTTTTACCAAATTCTCTCTTCGAAAGAAAAAAAAAAAGATTTGTGTTGTTATTTTCCCTGTTCTTAACTACTGCTGAGCTTCGCAACTCAACCAGCAGGTCCTTTTAGAAACTTAGATCTTTTCACAAATGGCCAATCCTTCAAATGGCCTATTATATAGTGATCTGGTATAAGGCTACCTTGGGCTGTGATGTCTACATAAAGCTTGGAGGAGGGGTTCTGCTTGCTGGCTACTTGATAATAGGTAATTTTTTTCTAGGGCAGGGAGGAGATTGGAGATGCTTGTAAATATTAAATTGAAGCTATCAGCCCGTTTCTTAGGAAAAAAATATGTGCATAGATGCAGGAAATTTTAAAGGAGTCACAAATTCCGTGCAGCTGTGCCTAAGTAACCACTTAGGGTTTGCGTGAGGCCAGGTTAAAGCTCCTTGGCTTGTACCATTTGGTGGCAGAGGCATTCACAGCAGTTAGTATGCAGCAATGTGCGAGATGACTTGTAAGATGCAGCAGTGCTGCTGTAGGGAGGTAGAAATATTTGTTGAATTAACTAAATGTGATTGCAGGCTTATAGCCTTCAGGACTCAAGGTAGAGACTGCTATCACCTGAAGGAGTGAGCTTGTAGAGTGAAATGAAAATCCCTTCTGCTTTGTGTTAGAATTAAAGTTTTAATAATGTTGGTGAAACAAAGGGAAAAAACCCACCGTGAAAGACTTGCCTGATGACTGGAGCTGCAGGATTCTGGTTCCACCTTGAGATGCGCAGAGCAGCGGAGAGAGGTATCCTGCTGTAGGTGAGAAGTGGGAAGATTTCCTGGGGCAGACAGGGAGAGAGGAGCCAGCTTGGCCAGTGAGAAATCTCTAGAGAATGTTCTAGAAATGGGACAGCTAGTATCAGATGGTAGGTTGGTTGCTGTGTGGTGAGAAAATGCAAGCCATCCCTCCTGACCTACAAACAGTAAGAATTCTGCTAACGCGCGACAGTGGTAACAGTGATTGCTGTGAGGCGGGAGGATAGGGTGGGGTAGAGAGCGTGCAGAGTTATGAAGAGCAGAACATGTAAGAATTCAGCAAGGGCAGGAAATGGGAGCGAAAGGCGAGCAGAGGGCACAGGCTCTCTTGCCATTTGCAGAAATCTCAAGGCAGGCAGCTAGACTTTTTTCTAGGATGTAACTGGGAGTTGGAGCCAAACAGATTGTATAGTTTAGGGATCATAATGACCCCTGCTGACCTCCCGGTAACGTTTGTGTAAAGCGTTTACCTTTCAAAAGCCCTCTTGTTCTCATTTCCATTGGTCCCCTGTGGCTCTGGGCTTCCAGGCACTGTGACCTGGCAGAGATGACAGGGGCTGGCCTTTTCTTAGTCTTGTGAGATGGCAGCTAGCTGCCCAAGGAACTGGGAGTCCCTGAGGAGGATGGAAACCCACTTTCAGCAAATGTTGGAAGGAAAGAGGTTAATGCAAGCCTAAGAATCAAGCACAAATTTTGGTGAGACCTGATAATTAGAAAAGCATTTGCAAGGTTTCATTACAAGGTTCCTAGTTTAGTTGTGTCTAGTCCTCAGAGGTGACAGCCCTGGCGCCCAGAGATGCTGCTCTGATTTTTTGCTGCTGGAGAAGGTCCTATTACCAGAGGCTGGGGACACTGCTGCATGCAGAAGGGCTGATTTGTGGCTGCTAAATTCCAGTTGGATGGGATTAAGGAGTTCCGGTGTGCTGTCGCTCAGTAGGGTGAAAGTTGATAACAGTAATGCGGTATGCATTTCACAAAGCCAGAAGAGGGGATTTGGAATGCTTTCTCCGTGGGGAGGTGATGAATGTTTGAAGGGAAATATAATGTTTCATCTGTTTGGAGCATTATACAATCTATACATGTATTCAAGCATCACATAATATACCATTAATGTGTTCTTTTTTGTGTATCAGCTAAAATCTAATTAATAGTATTAGGGAAAGATTATCCTGCCCTGAACTATCCCAGATCTCTCAAAGGAATGCAGAGCCTTGACTTTCAGGCCTAGGAAGCAGGGGGCTGTCAGGATTGTGGTAGGGTGGGGAGGGTCAAGGGACTGGGGCTCTATTAATTCCTTTCTTTAAATTGTTGGCTACCGGAGCTAGACACTGGGACAAATTTAATATGTTGACTTGTCGATCTCAATTGAAAGTAGAGCAAAGGAGGATGCCTGTAACCGCAGCACGCAGGAGGCTGAGGCAGGAGGATCTGTAAGTTCTAGGCCAGTCTGGGCCATATAGCAAGAACTTTAAAAAAAAACAAATAATAAAAACAACAATAAAAGGATATAGACCAAAACAGTAGAACACAAATGTTTTTCCTCCTTTGATTATTAGTGTGCCTTGTTCGTGTTTTCAAACATGTACAGGAATTGTTTTCTGAGGAAATGTGGGTGCTCCTTCGATGGGTTGGTGGAGAAGGCTGCTGCTGGCCCATGGAGGTGGAGTCAGGGGTGTCGGGACTTAGGATGAGTGGACTGATGACCGATTTGACTTGGTTACACTAACGTGCATTCCTGGCACGTCTCTCTAAGTACTTGGTATAAAATGGTCTTTGGAGACGTGTGGTGTCTCTATGCAGGGTCATGAGAATATACTTTTAGTCGCGACAATACTCAAAAGTCTGTGTCAGAGATATTTTCAGGGCTGAAGGGTGGTGAGGAAGTGTGGGGAGAGAAAAAGGCTCTGTGGTAATGACTCAGTCTTGGAGTACATGCCGGGGCTTACAAGGAGTGCCTTTTACCTGCAGTGATTCATGCAGAAAGAATTTATTGGGTGTAGGTACCATGCCAGGTATTGTGACCACAGCGATGAAAATGCACAGGCCCTGCAGTAATACAGCTCACAGCCTATTTCTGTTCTGCCAGTGGGTCACAAGTCCTGGCCATGGGGGATAAAGCCCCGTGAGGCTTGCCCTGTACTCTCTTCACGGCATCTCCTACTTTATCCCTCAGAAATCCCCCTTCAACAGCTCAAACACGCTGGCCTCCCTGCTCTTGCCGGAGCATACCAGGTACTCCCATGCCTCAGGGCCTTTGCACCCTGCTCTCCCACACAGGGGACTGCTCATGTGTTTCCCATGTCACTGGTCTTTCCCCAGGTGGCTGATTCAGGTGGCTCTGCTGAAAGCTTTGGCCTGGTTCTCACTGCTTCTCTGGAGACCCCTTGCTCTGTTCTCCAATCAGCACTGTAGCCTGGACTTGTTTCGCTTAACGGCTCTTTGGGGTTATAGGTTTGTCAGGTTTTATTGAGGCCTTGATGCAACCACAAGAGAACAGAAACGAGAAAACGGAAGCATAGCGCTGCAGACCCGAGTGCAGAGTCCCGCCGTGCTTCCTCACGGTGCGTGGCATCCCTCATCAGTCACTTCTCTCCGTATCCCCCAGCCTGCTACATTATTCCAGGCCGTGTTCATCTCCTCTGCAGAAATGTTTCTTCCTGGCTGTCGCTTTTCCCCCTGAATCCAGTTCACCTCAGCTCCAGCTCTGAAGTTAGTCAACTGGTCCCACTGGCCTCTGGTCCATTGTTCCTGGAGTCAAGTTTATATTGTGCCAGGAAGGTGGTAGCAGCAATAGGCTCCTCCTTTTCTTTGTCTTTTCAGTTCTGGGGATTAAACTCAGGACCTTTTCCCTGAGCTATGTCCCCAGATCCTGTTTTGTTTTGTTTTGTTTTGTTAAAGGATCTCAGTATGTTGCTAAATTTCCCAGGCTGGGCTTGAGTTTTCAGTCCTCCTGCCTCAGCCTCCAAGAATGCTAGGACTATAGGCATCTACCACTCCGTTTGTGGTGGCTTTGGCCACAGGCATTGTCCTTGCCTGTGAAGGCCTTCCCATAGGTCTCCTTCTGTCTGGGCTCCCTGTCTTTCAGGCCTCTGCTCAAATGACACATCTGCAGAAACGCTTTTTTGAGCTCTCAGTTTAAACACTACTTTCTACCGCTCTCCTCTGCTATTTTTTCTTCTCATTCCTCATCACCAATGGAATGAATCTTATTTATTACTTTGTTTGTTGCTAGCTTCCATGTGGTTACACAACTCCCCACGCCCTCCAGACATGTAGGCTCATACCTTTCCAACATAAAATAGAAGGTAAACTCCAGGAAAACCAAAACCTTAGCTATCTTGTTGACTATTACAGCTCCAGGGCGTACAAGATTCTCACCTGGTACATCATAGAGCTCAATAAATATTTGCTGAATGAATGGACAGCTCAGATTCCTTCAAAAGTGCCTCATTTCCCGTATTTTCTGAGTTTTCAAGAAAAGGCAAAAATGTATATTTTAAGTCCTTTCTCTCCATGTGGTAACTTACTTAAAAAATTTAAAATACTCAGGTGGTCAGATGAGTCATGTCTGCAGGATTATTTGTGTAACTGCTTTCCGGGTTTAGGTCATTACCTGTATTAGTTAGTTCTCCCATTGCTGGGACAAAATACCTGACTCCCACATCTGGAAGGAGGAAGGGTTTATTTTGGATTTTGGTTTCAGTGGGTTCAGCCCGTGGTTGGCCATATTGGCCATTCCAAAGCAGACATAGTGTGGCAGAGGAAAGCTACTCAAACTCATGGCAGCCAGGAGAGAGAGAGAGCGAGAGAGACAGAGAGAGAGAGAGAGAGAGAGAGAGAGAGAGAGAGAGAGAGAGAGAGAGACCGAGACCGACAGACAGACAGGAGGCTTGGGACAAGAACATACACTTATACACTTTCAGGTTGTGTCCCAGTGACACCCTCCTTCTCATCAACGCCCACCTACAAACAGCACATTTAGTCATGAAATCAACGGATTAATCTGCTGATGAGAATGGCGTTCCTACAATCCAGTCACCTTCCAAGGGCCCTACATTTGAACATGAGCCTTCTGGGTGATGTTTTAAATCTAAGCCAGAACACTACCCAAAATTCATTGCAGACACTGTGATATCTTAGAGAATGGAGGAAGAAAAACTGATATCGAGAAGTTGTATAAACAGGAAAGGAGGATTTTTTTTTTTTTTTGAGACAGGGTCTTGCTGTGTAGTCCAGGTTGTTCCTGAACTCACTATGGAGCCAGGCTGACCTTAGACACACTGCAGTGCTTTTGCCTCAGCCTCCTGAATGCTGGGATTACAGGTGTGTACCACTACACCCAGATTATGTGGTGCTGGGGTATCGAACCCAGGACCTTGAGCCTGCTAGGCAAGCACTTTAGTTGCTGAGCTATTCCTCCAGCCCCAGGATAATCCATCTTGGATGTGGTCAGAGAGTCATTAAAAGAGTAGAAATCTCTGTTCTTTCTGACATCTCTAGGGAGCTGCCAAGATTTTGGAAGGGTCAGGGTACCTAGGAGGATAGACCTCTAGGCATTAGGAGGCCTGGGACTCACATTACCCTCTAAGGTTGCAAGTCTCAGAAAGGTCAGAATCTAAGGAATCATGTGGAGAGTACCAGTTACAAGCCTGGAGGGGCCTTGCCAAATGATTTAGGCAGGATAAGCATTCCCAAAGCTCTTTGGACAGCCCTTGGGGAGGATACAGCTGTGACTGGACTGGATTTCCCACAAGACTGGAGGGAAGGGGACTTAATGTCAGAATGTAATGCAGACACCAAGCTATAAAGCATTTCGAGTTCCGCCAAGACTCTGGACTAATATTCATTTTTGTTAATTCTACTATTTAACCTTTCGGTGGGGAAGATGACTGGGAAGCCTGTGGGAGGAAGTGTGACACAGAACTTCATATCAGCACAGCTTCCTGGTCCCCAGTCTCCTTGAGGGAGCACCTTAGGGCTTATCCTAGGACGGTGTCCTCCCAAACGTGTCTCCTGGAATTGTCTCACCATGCCCTGAAGAGGCCCTTCTTTCTCTTAAGCCTATTACGGATTTGCAGTCACAGTACTGGCCACACAGGTTCCAGCATCAGAGATGAAGTTGAGCTGTCAGAGGCTTCATGGTCCAGGTATGGGACCATCAGTGCCAAATAGCATCGCCCAGCTGTGTCCTCAGCAGTACCAGTGTATGAAGGTGTCTTAGTTACTTTCCCATTGCAGTGACAAAATACCCAACACCCACAGTTTAAGGGAAGAAAGATTTACTTAGCTCACAGTTTCAGAAGGTCTCACACAAGTCCATTCACCTTGGGGCAGCCCGTGGTGGTGGAGGTCCATGGCCAAGTCAGAGACTGGGAAAATATTATGTATGTAGGATTCAATATTATCCTCAACAAAAGAATTTTCAGACATTTGCTGGGGATCTTGGAATGTATCCCCTGAGGTTAAAAGATAAAAGGGGACAATTGCATATAGGCATAAGTGTGTGTGTGTGTGTGTGTGTGTGTGTGTGTGTGTGTGTGTGTGTGTGTAAAGAGAGATCAATGTAAATAAGTTCACCAAAGTGAACTTATTATAAGTATTTATATTATAAAATCAATCTGTGGACCAGCGAGTACTTCCCAGCCATCTGGAAGCTGGACATCATTCTCTGAGCCATTGTGACTCTTAAACGTTTTTTGTATTGCAAATAAAGCAAGGACGACCTGCTTCTTGATTCAATGAGTCTGCTGGGTGCACCGTTCTGTGCTGTGGGGGACACCCAGGAGAGCGACACGTGACATTTGTCTCCTGGGAGCTCAGGGTTTAAGATAAGGATGGCAAAGCATCACACAAGGAGTGCACACGGGAGGATGTGAAGGACGTGCGTGCTTCTGAGTGGAGCCTGAAGAAAGCTCTGCTCTAGTCTAGTCTGTCCTCAAGTTTCAGTTAAGTATCATGAAAAGTGAGCGAAGTTTTGACAAGCATGGATTAAGAAAAAGAATACTTCAGGCTGGGTTGTCTGAAGACTGTAAGTCTGGCCTTGTTAGAGTGTTGTTTTTCTCTCTCTTACAAAGAAAGGCTGTAGGGGCTTCCTGGGGGTTGGCGAGAAGGAAGAAAATATAATAGAGAGAACCATACATTGGAAGATGTAGGTCGTGTTTACACTGAGAGAGACAGACAGAGCCACGCTTAAGAGCTAACGCTTCCCACCGGATGTAATGGAGGTGGCTGATGGTCCTAAGGAAGGAAGGAAGGAAGGAAGGGGAAAAACATGGATTATTAAAGAGCCCACTAGTGCTGCATGGAGAATGGACTGAAAGGTGACTAGAGGCTGTGCAGGAGTCTTGGTAAGAGGCGGAGGGAGACTGAACCATTAAAAGGAGGTAGAATGGATGTGAGGGACTCATTTAAGAGAAACTGAACTGACACTGAGTACTCATAACTCAGTTTTGGGTCCATCCACTCATTTCTCTTTCTAACACTTAGTACTTTTTTTTTTTTTTTTGCTTTACAGCCCCGGCTGGCTTTAGACTCACAGCAATCTTCCTGTCTCAGCCTCCTGAGTGCTGGGATTACAGGCGTGTGCCACCACGCCTGGCTTAGGTGGTGCTGGGGAATTGAACCCAGGTACCTAGTGCTTGTCTTAGCTCTTGCTAGACAAGCACTTTAACCGCTGACCATTCCTTCAGCCCCAACACGTGGTATCTTCTAGCTTGGGCCAGGCTCTGCTGTCTCCTGGCTGCCTTCTGGCCCAGAAGGGTGTTGAAAGAAGAATCAGAACTCTTGCCTTTAGGTGTTCTATAGCTTTGGGCTCAGCTCTGTGTCATGTGAGAAGTGTAGAAGTGCTTGCGACAGTGAGGTGGTCCCAGAGGACAGGCTCTGGCATGCAAATCACCCAGGCAAAGGTGTGTCTGTTGCTGTGTGGGTGAACTGCCTGGTGCCTGAAGTGAAACTTTGCAAAGCACACAGGTGGGGCCAGAGTGGAAAATCTCTGCCTGACAGCCACTAGGAGTCACCTTACCAGGGCCACCTGAACTGTAGAAAGGGTCTTCCTTAGTCAGAGGGGCCACCGAGAGTCCTGCCCTCAACCTGTCCTGAGGTGGAGAGGCTGAGAAGACAAGCCATCCAGGATTGCTGCTTAGATGCACACAGGTTCTAGCCACTTACTGGCCTAGCCCTTGTTATCTATGGCCACCAGAAGAGCCACAGTAGCACACAGAGGAAATCACCATTGCTCATGGGTTCCTGGGGTCACCCACAGAGAATTCGCTTGGCTGGATGAAAGCTTCTTTTGTTTTATAATTTTTAAATTTTCTTGAAAAAAGTAACAAAGTATTGTGGAAAAACTTTACTGCAAAGTATTTGAAAATTCATACAATTAAAACCATAAATAAAAATGACCATTGCCCTACCAGTAAAGAGAGCTGCTGCCATTTTTTTTTGGTGAGTGTAATATAGTAAGATATTTAAGTATATATATGTATATATGTATATATATATATATATATATATATATGTATATATGTATACCTTACATGTGTATTACTTAGCATGTACATGGTGCACAGTACATGTGGCCATTCCCAGCTGTTTGATGTTTTGGTTTCACCAGTGAATCATTAAAGTTCTCATCTGTCTTTTTTTCAAGGAAGTCCTAGAACTCACCTGAGGCCCTTCTCTCTGTCATTGTCTATAACCAGTAGGGGCTCATTTGGTCCAAAGGGAGCCACACCTGTGTCTAAACCAGTAGACCAGTGGTCTCCAACCTTTGTCACAGCAGGGACTGGTTGACTTGAAGTCCATTCTCCCCAGATATTGGGCGATATTGCCATGCAGTAAGTTTTGGAAGATAGCTTTGAAATGGTGAGCATCAGCAGGAGGGGAGCAGGGTACGAAGACCACCTTCTGTCAGAAGGGCAGCTCCACCAGAACCTGATAGGTGCAGTTGACAGGATGCATAGATTTGCATTCAACTCTCCTCTTGCACTCCACTCCTCAGTCCCAGCAGTCTAGTTCTTCCAAGGCCAGTAGAAGTCTGCATCCTGGGGTCTGGGACAACTACAGTAGGTGTCAAGTCAGGGTCTCATCAGTTCAGTGCTGCTTGTTTTTCTGGCTACTACATGACATTATGGTTGAGAAACCCTTTTCAGTGCTGTGATATCATCTCAGGTCTAGACCATCCCCACTATCCTTGAACCTGTATGTGGGTTCCGAGGTTATAGCTCTCCATCTTTACACTCTTAATTTGAGGCGTGTTTCCCAAAGCACTGCCAGGGGTCATCCTGGTTGCTTCACTGTGAGGCTGTGTCTGTCTCAGACCTATCTTGCCCCAAACCTACCTCAACTTTGCAAATCTCAAGGTCTAGTGAAGTGAGATTCCATCATGATGTCCTTCCTTCCTTCTTTTCTTTGGTGTCTTTAGAATCTTTTCCTTGCAATAAAGCACGATCAGAAGCTTCCTGTTTTCCTAATATTAATACCTTTATTTTTCAGGACTGGGAATTGAACCTAGGGCCTTCACACTGAGCCACCACTCCAGCCTTTTTCCTTTTTTTTTTTTTTTTTTCCAACTCTCTCTCAGTTGTGAGTTGCCCAGGCTGGGCCCAAACTTAAGATCCTCCTTTTTCAGTCTCTCAGAGTGCTAGAATTGCAGGTCCACGCCACCAGCTGGCTTCGTGTTTTATTTTGATACAGGATTTTACAGAGTTGCTAAATTACCCCAACTGGGCTTGAACTTGTAATCCTCCTTTCTCAGTCTCTCAGAGTGCTGAGATTACAGTTGTTAAATCTTGAGAAAAAAGAAAGTGTAGGAGTTGAGGTTACTTTCTCCCCAGAAGACCCTGGGTTTCTTGTGTAAATTAGTTCTGGTTTCTTTTTCCTAGAGAGTAGCTCTGCATATCAGGGAATATGTTTCAGGCTATAAGAAGCTTAATTATAGTGCTCTTCAAGGAACAGATTAGAAAACTAAGATCTCCTCTAAGGTGGCAAGGCAAGCAAACCCAACAGAGAGCTCTCTGACTGCCTGGGAAGGTCCCAGATCTGTTCTCCTGAGCTGGCAAGCAGAGGCAGCTTGGGGCCATTGGTCTGTGAGATTTTCTTTTGATTCAAACAAATGCTACTCCTCTCCTCACCGTAGTGTTGTCCAGGTAACTTGGGCCTCTCTACACTCAGCAGCCAGGCTTGGAATGGCAGCCACGGCCTCCCAGGGTATTGATGAAGTACACCTGCTCAGTTCTTTCGGCCATCAATTTAAAAAGTAGAAATCCTCCTGGATCACAGAGCCGGCGTATTCAATCTGAATAATGATTATGTGGACATAACGGAGTATTCTACCTTCAAGGTACATTTTACATTTTATCAATTTTTACTGCCCACACTCAGGCCACTATTGTCACTCTTCTGTAATCTTACAATACCTTCCTAACTAGATTCCTTCTTACACACCTTCTGCTCTAGAGTCTTTTCTTCGCATAGCAGACAGAGTTGTGGCCAAAGCCCTCCAGTGCCTTCCAACAGCACTTTAGAATAAAATCCATGCTCTCCTCTGTGGGATGGAGGCCCTCCACCCTGCGACGCCTGTGTGTCGTCCCAATCTCTTGCTATTCCTCAGATATTCCAAGCCTGTTTCTTCCTCAGGACCTTTGCACATGCTCTCTTCTCCTCCTGGAATGTTCTTCCTGTATTTCTCCACATCGTCTACCCTTTGAATGCAGGCAAGCCTTTGCTCAAAGTCCTGGTATGCTCTATCTCTAAGTCACACATATTTGTCTTCATAATTTCTTCCACTACTTCTCACATTTTATGTATTATTAAATTGTTTCTTTATGGATGGACTGTTTCCCTCCCAGCACAGCTGAAGCTTTTTGGGAGCAGGGCCATACTTTCCTTTTCTGTTGAATGTACCAGATCCAGAACCATGCCTGGCACACAATAGATGCTTAACGAGAGCGCATTTTATGTAAATTAATGAAAGTACAAAGCTGTAACTCAAATTTATGGAGATGAAACAAAGAAAGTAAAATCACTTTCTTTGCTGTGGAGTAAGTGGTCTCTCTACTGCAAAATATTTCTTGGCTACTGCCTGAGGTTTCTAAGAGCGACCATATGGAGAACAGCAGGCATGGGCACACACATGTGTGTGCACAGACACACAGAAATACTTGAACGCACAGACACACAAGCAGTGCTATGGGTAGACAGAAATATAATTAGATTTTCTTTCTAGCTTTACAAAACAATGGTTTGAGCTAGTTCTCTGCCAAAATCTTCTGTGCCTTTGTGTATTCCTTCTGGCCAAACAAGGCCCCTGTTCAGTAGGCCCGTCAGGGGTAAGGTGTCTGATGGTCAAGTGCTCTACCTCACTTAGGGCAGAGCTGAAGGCTTCTACATTTGGGCTTGAAAACGAGAATGATTGGCAGTTTAAATATTCTTTTTTCCAGATAGTTCTGTTCCATATGACACTGGCTGGAGTCGTTTACTCATGTATATTCAGCGGGTGCTTGTAATAAGCAAGAGGATTCAGGTTTGCTCACATGTAAGGCCTCCATACGTACTATGAGACTTTTCTCTCTCCATATTTACCATTGGACTTCCTTACAGCATGGTGGTCTCAAGGTGGGTGGACTAGTTCTACGTGGTAGCTGTCTTCTAAGAAGAAACAATAGTCCAAATACTGAATTCTAACCTTGACTCTATTACCTATTATTAATTATTAATAGGTTTGTTACACTGGGCAAATTATTTCAGTTCTCTAAGTTTAAACTTCTTCATCTGTAAAATGGGGATAATAATACAACTCTTAGAATGTTGGTGTGATGGTTTAAAGTAAAATCTGTGTAAGAGAAGAGTGGAATCTCAGAACTCATGCCTTAAGAGTTTGCTGGGGACAAGGGAAGAATGACTTTTTTCCCCCTTCCTTTTTATTTACCAGATCCCAAATGTAATCTGGACATGTGCAAAGAAGATTGTCATTTCAAAGCTTCATATGATTTTCTCTGTTGTGTGAGGCAGAGCCAGGAGTAGAAATTCATATTAAAGGACCCTTTATGGGTGTTGAACACAAAGCCCTAAGGGACAATATTAAGCACAGGGATTTAAAGGTGTCCCACATGATAAAGCTACAGAATAGCTGTTGTTAGGCCAGGGGTTCAGTGGAAAGCTCACAGTGAGAGCTGGCAACTGTGGGCTGAGCTATAGTAGATGAGGCTTGCTCAGACACCTCTGTTTGGCCTGATGCTTGATATTAATCTTCAGTCTGCTTCCTTTTCTATAACTGTCTCTATTGTCACTAACCCTTCAGGAAAAGGTACTGTGCTATTGGAGGCCTAAGGAGAAGAAACTGTTTCAACCTTCATTGGAAGAGGAAAGAGGACTTCTCAGGGGGAAGATGGAGAGAGAAGATAAAAACCAAGCTGACAGTAGGGAGTCTGAAGAATATTTCAGTCCACTTAAATACTGGAGAAAAAAATACTTCAATTTAGTATGTTAGGTAGTGGAGGAGGCTGATCCCAGGAGGCTGACAGAGTTGCAGATAGTCTGTGAGTGTACATAAAGAATTTGACCTACTGTTGATTGACCTTAAGTGGTGACTTTTGCTATTATTACTCAGTAAAGTAACATTCCAGAGGAAGAAAGTTTGGCATGGGACCAGGTGTCCAGACTCAAGTTTGTGTAAGTCTTAAGGTCTTCACTTTTCCTTTGTGGTACTTTTTCTCCAAGTAGTATGTAATTGCTAGTAAGTATTTACGTAGCCTCACTGGTATTCAAGCCAAATGAGGGACCTGGTGGCAACTTGCAGCCAAGTTAAATGGCAACATACCTTAGGTCATTCCAGGCAAAGCAGAAGCATTTTTAGGGCTATCTGGCAGCTACCCAGATGTACTTTCTCTTGATTATTTTAGAGTCCAGTCTCCTAGAATTAGTAGGCTGTAAAGTTTGTCTCTTCTTCAGCTCCTTTAAAATCTTGTTTATATGCTAATTGTACTCCACCTTCAGCTGGTGCTATATCATTTCTCAAGTAAATAGTGACCATAATGAGAAAAGAAACCAGAAATGCAAATGAAAGAATACAAAGAGGTTGAGTGAGCAGAAACCAGCTTAGTGGAAACATAAATTCCTGCTCAGAGCTTCATTGTCTCATAGCTGAACTTACACCTTTTATTTTTTATTTACTCTGGCATAAGAAGCTTTCCTTGCATTAGTAATGATACTGTTAATGTTTTATCAGGTATAGAAGTCATGGTCACATTGAAAACCTCCCCCAAAAGAGACTCTTAATACTTATTGAAATATATACTGGCTTTGAATCAGCCTGTCCTCTGTCCCTATGAAGGATCTGGAGACTCTTGGTGGTGTTGGTGAACTGTGGTCTTCCTTCCGTTGTTAACACATGCTTTATGTCCCCAAGAAATTTCAGAAGATCCTTAAGTCTATGTTTTTCTTTAAAACTAAGACCTGGATCTACTGACTATCTCCACTTACTCTATAGTCCTCAGCAAAGAAGATTGATCTCTTTTCCATGTCCATGCAGCACTTGCCCAGAAGAAAGGTTGCCACTCTACTGGCTCTACCTGTGGACCAGCAGCCCTCACCTTCAGTTAGAAGCTCCTTTTCCTCCCAAGCCACATAGATTATGCTTTTTTCCTCCTGGTCACTGACAGCTGCCCGTTTTTTGGTTAGTTTTGCTTCTTCATTGATAATTTTGAACTCCTGAATGTCGGTCAACGCTCCATTTCTGACAAATTGTAGGATGTTTTACCATTGTTTCAGAGAATCAACCCAGAATTTGATTGAGTTCAGAGACTTCACACTGAGGCACATTTGCTCAGGCTGGGCTTGAACTTGGGATTCTCCTGCACCAGCCTCCTGCAGGGCTCAGAATGCAGGCCTGTGCCACTGAGCCCCGCAATACTGTTGACTCCAAGTCCTTTTATTTTGCTCTTCTTTCATCAGGTTTGGTGTAGGTCACCAATATCCTACTCTCTGATCACAATGTCCTTCCCTCATGTTTTTTCTTATTACATGTTGAATTCGTATGCATTTCCTGACCCTTATCACTCTCTTTTCTCATTTAGCACCTTTATGAATTCCTTTTCTTTCTACATGACCTAGATTCCATGAGTTATACAGAGTCTTGACCCACTCTTCTATGAGAATCTTCAACTGTTTTATTCTTTTATCATACCATGTGATAAAAATCCCAACCTCGAATCCATGTTACTGTTATTTCACATATTCTCTGTTCCTGAATCTGAGAAGAGCAACATATAGGGAAAATAGCATACTCATACAGAATGGCATGTGAGGAAATATATAGCATTCCATCTCAGCTGGCCAGTCTGCGCTATGTCAACTCTGTCTACAGTCATCTCTCCCTTAGAGCCTCAATGATGTCTAATCTTATCTACCTCTTCAAGCCTCATCCTCAACCCCTATTTCTTCACTTTCAACAGACAACCAAGAAAAGTAAGCGTAATTTCTACTCTTGACTATACTTACCCCCAGACTGTGCCAGACACATTTGGTTGCTTAGCAAATACCCAGACTCACCCATTCTTTCTTCATAACAGAACCTTAATGTAAGTAACAGCTGATGCTGTTCTTCAGGGAGACTGAGCTCTTGCTTGCCCTAGTGAGTATGTCATAATAATTAATCCAGCCTAATTATTTCTTGTCAGGATTTTGCTTGGGCCTGTGGCAAAATTCTGGCTATTGCGTGGGAACCTGAGAATGTTTTTCTCCCTGATGAAATGGAGCCCAAAGAAGAATCTCTGGGCTTTGGGTATTGCCCTGAGTGTAGCCCTGAGTACATTGGAGCTAGTTCAGTGATATTTTGACCCAGCTGAAAGTAGCTAACATGCTGAGGGTTCTAGGGCAGAAACTTGAAAAGAACCTGAATCCTTGATAGTATTATTATGCCCTTAAATTAAGCAGTCCCTACCTGTAACCATCCTATACTTTGACATTTTGATATGTAAAACAGTACAATTTTCTTATCCTTTAAATGCCTTTGACTTCTTTCTAGCAAAAGCATTATAAATTAAACTAACCCTTTCTTCCAGAGTCTAAGGTATTCTGTTTTTATGTTCAACTCCTCTACATATACTCTTGATACCATTGTTTTTTGTCTCTCCTGGAGCATTATTCCGTCATTCATCCCCTCTATTCTACACCTACCTTTCCTTTTCTAAGTCTTTCAACTTATGTAAGTTACCTTTCATATTACAAGCTTTCCTTGAGCCAGGTATAATAGTAAAAACATAAAATCTTAACACCCTAGGAGGCTGAAACAAGAAGACCCCAACTTCGAGGCCAGCTTGGACAAGTTGGTGAATTAGTGAGACCCTCTCTCAAAATAGAAAGAAGGCTGGGGGTGGATCGCTGTGAAGGCCCTGGGTTCAATACCCAGTACCAGAAGGAAATATAAAGATTCCTTCTCACTCAACCTATTATTTCTCAGCTAGCACACCCATTTTTTTGTGGCTTAAATTGTCCCCGCTTTGCTGAATTTGACTTTCATATGTCAGACAATTTGCCTGGCTTTTAGATCCTTACACCAGGATGCCATTTAGCCCTCTTCAATCTTCCATGGCTAAACCAAACTCTTAGCGTTTACCACCAAACTTCTGTCTGTTCTTCACCCAAATCTGTGGACCACTATCTACTAATATATTAAATAAGTCAACAGAACATGACCTTGAACATTTCCTTTTCTCTTATTCTATCTAGCATCAAATATGATTGGCTTTACCTCCTATGTAGTTGCCAATTCTACTCATGCCTTTTTGTCTCTGATGCCAGACATTGGGATTTTTTGACTCAGAGACCAAGTATTGCAAGATTACACACTCCTGCACAGGCAAAACTTTACTCGTGGTGGTGGTGAGGTGTGGGCCAGATTCGACATTTGACTGAAGGGATGCAGCAACTAGTTGAGAGAATAAAGAGAGCACTAATCAGATTTTTATTAATTCTTTGGGGGTGGGTTGGAGTTTCATCATTTCCTTTAGCTGGAACACAATTCCAGAAGCTATTTCTTCTTGAGACAGACTTGAATTGCTTGGTGGTTGTGGTTAGCTAGTTCTAGATGCTGTTGAATCTTCATGTGTCTGCTGTGTCTGCTACACACAACACCCCCACCTCGTGCAGCAGCTATGGTCTGTGGGCCTAACACCTAGTCAGCTTTGCTTGGGAACTGCTGAGTGACCTTACAGCTGATGTCACAAACTCGCATAAATATCCTAGCCTTATGGTAAGGCTGAAGGATTTTAGTGCATGAGCTGATGGAAAAAAAGCACAAGGCCAAATTAACCCCCCCCCCCCTAGTCTCACCTGAAACCATTTATTTTTCTTTTCAATCTAAAAAGAAGGAATTGTGTGTTACCAAAGATAGCACAGAAAAACTGTGGCTTCAGCTTGACTTGACCATGTCATAGAGCCCTCTGCTCGCACTTGAGTTCATCAGCTGGCCAGCCTAGTTATCAGGACCGTCATCTTCTTTTCCCCCAATCATGTGGGAAGTGGTAGTTGTCAAGAGATGGACAAAACCTTTTGGAATGATCAACATATCTGTGTGCAGAGCTGAGTAGACTCAGCAAAAGGGACAGATACAACAGGAAGACAGAGGTGCCAAGGATTGTATCCCATGTTAGTCACCCATCGGATGTCTGTAAGCTAATGTGAAGAGTCAGTGTTTTCAGCAAAAGTGGACTTCAGGTCTCTGGGAAAAAAACCCAGGCAGCATGTATCCTGACTCATATCTGAAAGGTACTGCTACCTTTGGCAAAGCTGGTGGAAAAGAGTAATATATTGTGCAGCTGTGTGACCTCCAACATTAATGAGTTTGACTAAGAGTATCTAGAGGGCTTACTTAGATTTTCTGTTAGTAATAATTTCTCATTCGGTCTAAACATTACGCTATTATAGTGTTATCGAGGTCTTAAGGTGGGTCTGTTGAAACATACCTTGTTACAAAGCATGATAATTTACTGTGCTCAGGAGATTATTTTGTCATTCAAACTTACGATTTCATGATTTTCCCACGTGGTAGTCCCTACCTTTCTCAATTCCCCTAGCCATGTATAACTTTGGATCTCCACCTTTCTCCTAATAACGATGGCCTCCTAATCTCTTTCTTCCTTCATTTCAACCTGTCCCAACTTATCTTGCACATATCAACAAGTGGTTGTGTCTTCATAATCAAGTTTGACAGTGACATGCCTTTGATTGAATTCTGCCCATGGCTTCCCATTTTTGTTTATAAGATTAAGTGGATGTGCATTAATTAGGCATGAGATTTTTTTTCGTGAGCAACCCTTGTCTTCTGGTTTGAGTGTTTGTCCCCCGAAATTAATGTACTGGAAATTTAATCCTCAAATTTGTATGCTAATTGTATTTAAATGTCCGATCTTTGCGAGGTGACTAGTTCATGGGGGCTGTCTCTCTGTGAATTGATTAACATATTTACGGGTTAATGGATTATCATGGGAGTGGCTTTGCTGTAAAAGCAAGCTGTCTTTGGCTTATTTTCTCTCCTTCTCACAGTGTAATGGCCTCTATCATATCATAGCAAAAAAGCCCCCAACAGATGGTAAGTAGTTGCCAGAGCCATGTTCGTTGACTTCCCAGCCTTCAGAACCATGGTCTAAACTTGCATTCTTTATCAGCTACCCAGCTGTGATATTCAGTATTACCGTACATAATGGATTAATGCATCATGCGTGCTTCTCCAGGTTTAGCTCTTGGCATTATGCCTCTCACACGATGCTTCTACAACAAGGAGTTTGTTTTATTTTCTATGCATACCGTATTATTTCTCAGCACATAAACAAACACACACTACTTTGCCTAGTGAATTCTCTATGTAGGATACCATTTCCTAATTCTATCCCAGACTTCTATTTGAGAACAGTCTTATTAATGCCTGGACTGCTAGTTATTAGCATATAGGGGCTCCTTAATATTTGTTGAATGAATAAATAAATGAACAAACATATCCCCTAGGGAGTTGAGTTTCCTAGATTTGCTTGTAGATTGAGCTTTCCTATAGCTCTAACTCAGAGCATGAAGAATGAACCAAAAATTGTGTTTACAGCTAGCTCTGAGGTCGCCGCGGTATTGTTTATTTCCCAAATCATCGTAATACTCAATTTTGTGTCACCCTGATGGTGTTGAGCAAAGTGTCAGCTGATCCATTTTTGTATCATATTTGTACTCCTCCACCTTCTCCTTCTTGTCCCATTAAGTAGAACGAAGAAGCGCAAATCTTTGTGCAGAAAAAAAAAAGTGGACAAATAGAAAATACTACTGGGAGACGATGCAGGCTAAGCTCTCACACCAGAGGGACATGTCCAGAAACTACCCACCAATGTAAAATCCAAATTTGGTTGTGGTGTCTCTTTCTGATCCTTTTCAGATTGTGTGCATAAGATGAGGTACATATATATATAAGGCTCATGTCTAGGGGATTTACATGAGTTGTGCTGCACGTGGGAGCTTCAGGGTGATTTTACCTGCACATTTGTGTTCCCATAATTCTTTGGGTTTCCATATGACCGATCTCTTAATAAGCTCAAACTCTCAAAAAGATGTTTGTGGGTCCAGAGATTGAAACGTTACATTCTTTCTCAGCCACTCTTAGGGGTCTAACTGCCCAGTGGGTGGAGAAAGATACACTGTTTCTCCGAGTTTTTGACTGCCATCAGTTTCCCCCTCCCCAGACCTTTCCTTCCCATTGCTGCCTATCTGCCAGCCTCACAAAGCTGTGGAATATATGGATTTAGATGCATTGTCTCATGTCCTCTTCCCTTCAACAGCAAGAAAAGGAGGAACCTTTCATGACTGTATTAAAAGCAAAATTTCAGGTCAAGGAGAGGGAATTGTTGCTGAGGAAATATGAGGGAAGTTGTCTTTGCATTGGAAAAAGGGACACATTTCAGACATTATCAGTTTTCTGCTTCTAGACTTAACCTGCTACAGGTGAGATGAGGCTTGAAACTATGTAGCATCTAGGAATCGAGAGGGGGAAAAACATTCTTCAGCTGGAGTTTCTTTTACTTGCCCCCCAAAGCAGTCAAATAAACACAAAGTGACTGGGATTCAGTAATGACGTGCAACAACCAGGCTTGGAATCTTAACCATATCACCAGGTAGCTTTGTAATGGTAGAAAAGCTATTTTCTCTCTAAGAAACTAATTTCTTATCATAATGGAGAATAAAATGCCTCTACTTCACTAGGTGGAAGTCTGACATAGAGTAGGAACTTTATTATTATTACTGTTATTAATATTAGATGATACATGATAATAACAGCACCACGGTCAAGTTACCTCATGAGCAATCTGCAGTGAGAATATGTCAAAGTCTTCCTATGTTTCCAGGAAGATCGCTCATCCTGGGGCATCTGTACCCACCCCTTCTCCCAAGAGCACACGTGGAACAGCTGGGCTGGCTGCAGTTTGAGGTGGAAAAGTTCCTTATTGGAGTATCAAAGCAGCATCTCACGTTTGGCAAAAGGGCCTCGTCAGGCTGTTTCTGGGGCTGACCTTTGCTGAGAGTGTTTCCGGCATTGTAGTTCAGTGTGGACACTGGCTGCAACAAGAGCCAGCTCACTTTTCTTTTTTTTGGACGGGGGTGTGGGGGGTTGTGTGGTGAGGGTTCACTGAACAGTGGAGACCTCCACAGATTTCAGGTGAAAGTTCATGTCTCTGACATATGAAAGAGAAATACATCTAGTTTCCCAATCGCCCTGCTTTGGTGACAGTATCTGTTTGCCACGTAGAACTTTGGGAAGGGCTTTCTTTTGTTCCTTCACTTTCATCCTGCCTGCTTCCTTATACCACCCCACCCTTTCAGTTTGGGTTCCTATGACAAAAATATAAACTGGGCCTTAGGACCCACAAAAGTCATTTGTTATGGGTTTGTTTTTGGTTTTAGTTTTTTAAAGGAATAATCAAGCAGGTGAGAGTGGTTGGGAAGATATTCCACCACTTCTCATGGAAACTCAGCTACTGAGTTCTGCTTTGGCTAACCAGGCTCTTTGCTGTTTACAAGGTAATTCTCAAGATGCAGAATTCTTTCTCCATGTTTTCTCTTTGTATTCTTCTACTCAGCATTGGCTGCCATAGTCAGACAGAGAGAAAGCACAAAGATACTTTAACTGTATTTGTAGGCCAATACTCAGTAGCCAACAGCAACTGCACTAGATCTGTCAAGTAGATGCCTCAGAGATGTACAGAGTTTCAGTGTCTGGGAAGTCCAAGATCAAGGTTTTTGTATAGTTTGTTTCTGGTGAGGTCTGTCTTCTGGGTTGTAGACTGCTATTCTCTTGTGTGTCCTCACAGGGTGGAAAGAGACCTATCAAGCCCTCTGGGGTCCTTTTCATAATGGTACATGTCCCATTTATCAGGGCTCCAGCTACTTCCCTCAGAAAATTCCTACCTCCTAATATCATTACATTGGTAATTAGGTTATTAGTCATCATATGAATTTGGGGAGACACAAACTTTCAGCCCCTTTTGATGACTTTAAATATCTTCCAAACACTACAACACTTGAACAGTTTACTATTGTAGCCATTTTCTCTCTCTGTTGCAAGAGTAAGGGCCAGAGTATCACTCCCCATTTTGTGTGCATTGGTGGTAGAAACGGCTCCTGTTTCTGACTGAAGATAAAATGTTGTGATTCTGATGAATGTGACACCTGGGAGGTCTCTCTCACAGCTGTTTATAGAGGAAGCCCCAGAGAGGACTGGTGCTGGGCTTGGGCTGCATAATGAGGAAGAGGCACCCATGGGATATTTGCTTGGCCCAATTCCATCCCAGAGCTGCTGCTGCTGCTGCTGCTGCTGCTGCTGCTGCTGCTGCTGCTGCTGCTGCTGCTGCTGCTGCTGCTGCTCCTCCTCCTCCTCCTCCTCCTCCTCCTCCTCCTTCTTCTTCTTCTTCTTCTTCTTCTTCTTCTTCTTCTTCTTCTTCTTGGTATGGAAGGTCAACAGAGGAGGAGCTGAGCTTACACACATCTGCCTGGAGTAATCTTTCCAAATTGGTCTTTCTCCTCTGGAAGTTCAGTTTCAAATTTAATTAGCTAGCTAATGATGGCATATTATCAGAATTAATTGATGAATGCTAAAGTGCCTTTTCAACACAAAACACTATACATAATTTCTGGGGCAGTGAATGTCTAATATAACTTTGAAGACTAATCTAGGAAAAAGCATTTTTAAACAGTAATTGTAGTAATAATAATAATATTTTTTAATGGTTTGGGCTGAAGTATTCTCTTGGTCTGGAACATTGCCTTAGGGGAGCATCTAATGCATTCTCTAGTTTCCCACTTAGTGAAAAATCTTCTCCTTTTGCCAGAGGCGTTCCTGGAGGAAGAAGGCCTTGCCAGAGAGCTGTAAATGTCTT
This sequence comes from Ctenodactylus gundi, assembly GCA_004027205.1. NCBI lineage: Eukaryota > Metazoa > Chordata > Mammalia > Rodentia > Ctenodactylidae > Ctenodactylus > Ctenodactylus gundi. Next base: position 146,260 of record PVKB01003713.1, read on the forward strand.
TACAGTCCAGCAGGTAAGTCTGAAAAGTAAATAAGCACTTCTTGTGTTGGATGATGTGTGCTATAGTAGGGAGAGGTAGCAGGGGATAGGACGGAAGTGTCCCTGTGGAGGCAAAAGCTCCAGGAAATAGATTAGAAGGAGTTTCTTAGGCAGAGACAGGGAGGAGGGGAACTAAGAACAGCAATATGGGAAGATAAAGTAGTATATGGAAATGAGAGAAAGGAAGAAGAAAGAGAGAAATAGAGTTAGACAGAGAGAGAGACAGACAGAGAATTAGTCGGTTTTCTTGTTGCTGGGACACAGTACCTGACACAATTTAAAAGAAGAAAGGTTGGATGTAGCGTATGGTTTCAGGGATTTAGTACATAGTGGGCAGTCTTCAGGGCAAGAACGTCATGGCGGAAGGGTGTGGCAGAGTAAAGCTTCTTAGTTAATGGCAGCTGGGAAGCAGGCAGAACAGCATTGAAGAGAAAGGGGCCAGGGGCCCGATAGAGACCCAAGTCATGACTCCATGACCCACTCAGACACATATAAAAGTGTGCTCCACCAATCTCCTGGAAGGTAGCTCCCAGGCAGCATCCAATCTACACAATCAAGCTCAACAGGGGGTTGAGGAGGGAAGGAACAGTGGAGATAGAGAGAATCTAGTACATCTAGGGAGTATAAATTTGCAATTATTACTTCGAAGGGCAGCATGGGGTGCATTGAAAAGGCCAAGGGACTGTTATATGAAGAAGAAAAAATCAAATACATTTATTATATCTTCCTACAAACCATCAGAGGGTGAATAAATATGATTTTTATGAAAATGTAAACCATATCAACAAACAGAACAAGAGAAAATGTCATAATTATTACATATTCATTTATTTTAGAAATTAGAAGGATTAGATCATTAAAATGGAAAACAGAGATTTGGGGCCATTGTCATGGGAGAAGAGGAGTTTGGAAGAGGATTGAGGACAACCCCTAGAAGACACCAATAGAGTCCTTAGCTATGCCACCCTTAATGCACCCAATATTATCAGAAGACACCAGTAGGTTAGAGATGAGCAAGGCAAGGGAGACTGTGAGGAGACTAAAGAGAAACTGGAGTAGTAATTCCTAAACATAGGTGAATGTGGCATTTAGAAGCCACACAAGAAGGATGTTAGATAAGCTGTCTGGAAGGGCCACAACTGCAGAGAAGTTACAAGAAAGAACTAGAAGGAAGACATTGATTTTACCTGCAAGGATGTTGTTCGCAACCTGAGTAGAAGCAGTTTTATTGAAATGAATGGTATTAAAAGGCCAGATTGCAGTGTATTTAGAAGAATTATTTTTTGAGGCAAAGTCTAGATTGCCCAGGTTGGCTTTGAACTCATGATCTTCCTGCTTCAGTCTCTCAAGTAGCTGAGAATATAAGCTTGCACCACCATGCCTGACTTGCAGTGTGCTTGGAACCCAGGAATCAGTCAGCTGGCAAGTTGTTTCTCGATGTCTGTCTAATTCCATGCTAAAACCCTATTCATGCTTCAAGTCACACCTTGCAGGGGACCGTGTGTTCTTCCAGGAGAACACGAGTTAGACACACAACACTGGGTTTCTGTGAGAACTTTATGAGAACATTTTTAGAAATTCATGGACCTTGGATAATCTTGCAGCTGCATTCTTTAGATTAGTTATTTGTATTTTTTTTAAAAAAATGTGAAGCCTTAAACTATTTGAAGAGCTAAAACTGACCAGGTAAAAAGTATGCTGAAATACCTCGCCCTTCAAATAATTTCTCAGCATGAGCCAAGAACTTTTTACCTGAGGAAGTCAAAACTTCCTTGTAACATGAACAGGTGGTGTGGTAGTGATGATCTGTCATTGGCGCCTCTTGTGGAACCACATTATTGCTCCTGATTATCTATCTATCTGTCTATCTATCTATCTATCTATCATCTATCTATCTTAGTATATTTGTCAATATGCTAACAGTTATAGAGATACATAATGATATGAATTATCTCTGAAGAAGGTTTCAGCCAAGGTGTGGTCTATGTGCCTAAGTGGCACTGATTTCAGATGCACAAAATGGAAGGATCTTTCATGAAGGGACTTCTGTCCTAAGTAGACATACATGGGAGGACCAAAGGCAGCTGGCATCTCCTACAGAGTGTGCTGATTGTTATTCTTCCTTCTGACTCAAAGGTCAGTAGTGTCGGTCTCTCCAGGCTTTCCGGAGCTGCATGATGTGCACTCAGCCTGTAGGACTGCTTCCACAGAGGGGAGCAGGGTTATATGTACAAAGATGGAATGAGGAGGAGCACCCATTTGAGGCTGTGCTCAGTCTTTGGGGGAAATGTTCCCATCCTAGAGAACAGGAAACTGTTCTTTCTCCCCTTTACTCTCATACTCAATGCAATTCAGCACCTCTGGTCAGCAAAATCCACCCCCCATCCCAAGGAGTTTGGTAGTGGATTCTCCAGTAAACACTACCTTTGAATTATAGGTTGTCCTGTAGTTCAGCTCAAACCTGATACTGTCAATTAGTTGTGTTCAACCTGTGGCCTGCCATTTTTTGCCCTCATTTTTTGAGTGAAGGGCACTCACCTTGGGCCATATATAAATATGAAAATTTCCTTTAAAAATTTTTTTAAAATTTTAACATTAAAAAATCATGGGGCAAAAAAGGGCAGGCAACCAGTTGGACATGCTTCGCTGGAGAGAGCATCAGATGGCACAGGTTGAAGACTGAGTCTCATAGGACTGCTCCCAAGTTCAAGTCGTAACCACAAGTCCCAGGTTCTAACAAACTGCCTACAAATAAGTGTTTCCATGACCTCCTCTTTGGGTTTAATTAACTTGCCAAATCAGCTCGCAGAACTCCAGGAAAACCTGTACTTCCATTTTCCCTTTAATATAGAGGATATTAAAAAGGATGCACACAAACTGCAGATAAAAGAGATGTGTAGAACAAGGAAGGAGGCAAGGAGAACATCCATGCTCTCTCCGGGCATGACACCTTCTAGAAATCTCCCAGCATCCAGCTGCCTGGAAGTACAGTTATTGGTGAGTAACCCAACTTTCAGTCCTTCCCCACAACCTCAGATAAGAGGCAGGGTAAAAATCTCTGCCCTCAAATCCTGCCTTGGTCTTTCCAGTGACCAGCTCCCATCCAGAACTTATGTAAGGACTTCCAGCCACAAATTATCTTATTGGCATACAGAGACACTTAGCATCTGGAGTTTCTGCATCTTAGGACTTATATGATGTCAGGACACAAGTCTAAATGTCAAATACATACTTTGTAATATCACACTCCCCAGGAAGGAATTTGGAATTGGGGTGCACAGATTAAGTGAAACTTCTGACTCGCTGAGTGCTCAAAAGTGCATAAAAATTCAAGCAAAAAAAAACTTAACCCCTGTAATCAGAATGTCTAAGTCTTACCCATCTGTGGCTGTGAAACTAAATCAGATTTACAACTGTACCTCAAATATCAGTGTCTCTATGAATGTCCATCTTTAGCAGGTAGAAGTCCTCTTGTTTTCATGACTTTCTCCCTGCAAATATTTCTGGTTCCTCTCTCAGAGCTTTTATTTGTTTATCTCAAATGTTCTCATGGTCTCCTGGGGCTACCCTCCGAGGACAGCCTTTTCTCACAGTTGTAATCAGGGCCTCTGCCAGCAGCTCTGACAGCCGCAGTGGCCAACCAACCAGGAATGCTGTGGACCTCTCCAACTGGCCTCTATAATTCTGGGTAAGCTTTTGCCTCTAAGGCAGCTGGGAAATGCCTTTCTCTTTTGACCAGCTCTTCCTGTAGCATTTGCACGGCAATGGTAATGGACGTAGGGGCCAGAGCCTCTCCTTTTCCCTGTAACTTACCCCTTTTGCATACAGAGCTCCTCCAGGCTGGTTTTCTCTCCCATTTTATTGATATGTATACGTGCAAAATTCAAGGTTGACAATGAAGTTGAGCATTTTATGCACATATATATCTTCTCTAGGTGAGGACTTTCCCTCTCTCCTTTTGTTTCTCCCCCTACCAACCCCACCCTCCTTCCTCCCCCACCCTACCCCCCTCTTTCACTTTGTCTTTCCTCTTAAGTTCCATAGGAGTTGTGATCTGGGTCTCTCATATCAGAGAGACCATTCGATGTTTGACCTTCTGACTCACTTCACTAAGCATGATGTTCTCTAGTTTCTTCCAATTGCCTGCAAAAGCCTCCACGCTATTGGACTTTATTGATGCATAGTATTCCACTGTGTATAAATGCCACATTTTTTGTATCCACTGGTCTGTTGATGGGTATTTTGGTGCCTTCCATATTTTTGCTATTGTTAGTTGTGCTGCTATGAACATGGGTATACATATATCTCTGTTATGTGTTGTTTTGGTCTCTTTTGGATATATTTCCAGGAGGGGTGGCACTGGATTGAAGGGGATATTTATTTCTAGTCTTTTAAGAGATCTCCATACTGTTTTCCAAAGTGGTTGTACGAATTTACATTCCCACCAGCAGTGCAGGAGGGTCACTTTCTCCCCGCAGCCACTCCAGCACTGATTACTATTTGACTTGTTGATGTAAGCCATTCTTTCTGGGGTGAGATGGTATCTGGTAGGATGATGTCAGATTCCTCATCCCCACCACATGTTGTGGAATCTATCCTCCTCTGAGTCGCAGGCTCCTCACTCTACTGCCAAGCTGTGTTATGATTTCGTTTTGCTGCTGTGCTCTAGACATACGAGGCCTCTTCTTAGGCAGCTATTTTAGCACTTCCTGAGATGCCACACCTCACAGTGGTCCCTTCTTGTGGGGCTGATTGGATAGAGACCTTCTACTAGAGGATTGTTTCCTTGCCCTTTAATGTTTTTATTTTTTATTTTTTTGTCAATAAAGAAGGACCCCAGTCATGCTCAGAAAATCCCAAGAATTTTTGAGGAAAGAGTTACCTAACTTCATGACACTGACTCAGGTAGCTGTGTGTGGAGGTTGGATGAAGGTTAGAAATACAGCAAGGCATGATATTTCTTGATTTATTTATGGAAATGAATAGAATTTTCTTTTAAAAATCCCATGTGTATAATGATACTCAGGAGGGCCACTAAGGGCATGGGATGATAAAGTAGAAATACAGAACAAACACAGGTCTCTCTTGGAACTTGGACACCTGAGACATAGCCATCAGCAGTGACTCTCTGTAGGTGTGAATGAGCTCAGCTCATTGAATAGCATGAAATTATAGCTTGTTGGAGCGTCTCATCTATTTGTAATGTTCCTGTTGGGTTATTGTGTTGTACCATTGCATTATTGTTTCTGTTGTTATCTGTTTGAAATGTTTTATATTGCTGCAGAATGGGAAGTAGAGAGAAGAGGCTGCCCGTGTGTGTTGCAGAGGATGGGAAAACAAAGCAGAACTTAATTTGAAGTAAGGAAATTTGGAGATGAAAAGATTTGGGCGAAGAGGGCATGCGTCATTATTTTTAGCTGCCTGTTCCACTCCATCCCCATTTTGTCTTCAAGACATTCTCTGTTTTGGTAGAGGGCAGAGTTATCTTCTCTCTGTAGAAGCTGGCTTGTCTCCATTCCAGCCTTCTTCATAGCTAGGCCATGGGCATGCGACTAATGATTCCTGAAGTACATCCAGCTGCAGTGGATTTTTAACTACTGAATCCTTCTGGGTGAGTTTAAAAGTGTCTGGGGTAGCTGGATCTATGTAAGGTTGATTCTGACCCTTCAGAAGCAACATAGTATCCATAATAAATCTCTTGTCGCCTCAAGCACTCAGCTTGTAGGGAAGACCCCCAACACCCAAACCAATAACGAAACAACCCAAATCAAAACAATTTAAGTCACACCATGCTTGGAAAAGGGGAAAAAAGGCATCCATAATCTTACTACTTTAACACAAGTGTAATGACCCTATTGGCTCCTCATGGCACTGTCTCCGAGTATTTTTATATAGTATTATATGTCATATGGATGGACAAAAGTTCCATTATCAAATGATTTGGGAAATTTAGGGAATGTTCTGGTTTTAAAAATGGCTTTCTTTGTTATATAAGTTCTCAAAATCTTTAGTATGCCAATATACTTGAAAAGATTCAAAAGAAAGGATAAATAACTCCATTTTTTTCTCCTCTGAGAACATTTCAAAGGATATCGAGAAACAAGTGTCGTAAAATACTGCCTTATGCTCTTTCTGCACGTCCAAGTCATCTACATAATGGGAGTCACTGGGCATGTGCCATCCCGTGCCCACCTATCTGCTCCTGTTGTATTGCAGAGGCTTTTAGCAAGAGACTTTGCATGGAACAAGTTTCTCTTCTTTTGCCTCTCAGGTCTCCAAGGGTTAGCCTGGAATCAACTGGCTATTGAGAAAGTAGGCACCACTGCTCAGAGTTAACAGACCACATCTTGGTATCGAGTCTCTACTCACGTGCTATGATAGAAACAATTGTCGGGACTTGAAATTAGGACCAAGACCTCTTAATCCTGGAATAAATTCACTTGGGTATTTTCAACTCTTTAAAAGTCGTACTGAACTTCCCATCCCTCCCCAAGCCCTACAGTGAGACCTTTCACAATGAGTTGAAATAGACTGTAAGAGAAGAAATAAAACCTGATTTTCTTCAAAGGGGAAAGCTCAAATATGACCAAATGCAGTAGGGCTTGCTATGCAAATGGGCACAAAGTGGGCTTATTGCCCCCAATTATGTCCAGTGTGGAAAGGGCAGACATTTAAGGCGATTTAACTCAGAGGAAAGAAGAGTAATGGGAGTGCTGGCTACTAAAGGAAAAAATAAAGCCTTTCCACTCTATTATTTTTTTACACCTGCTGAGTTGGCCTGAGGAAATATGACACTCAATGATAGCTGTATCCCAGTTGTGCTACATACCACTGCTGGTTAGAACATGCTACAAAGAAAGACGAAGATATGAATTCTCGTGCAATATTTATAATTATATTATACTCCTATTCAATGAGAACAGGGACTTGATTTCTTTCTGTACCATACCCCAGCAGTGGAATACTTGTACTATAAATATTTACTGAATTAATGAAATCTATCTCCTTGGAGAAGAGCTAGTTTGCCTGAGCCCCACAGATGGATGTTGAACCGCCAATCTCTCCAGCCTGAAACTTTTATTTTGGTATGTATGTGTGTGTGTGAAGGCAATTGCCATCATATTTCTTTAGGTTAGCTTTTAAAAATCAAGCCACAAATTTATGCTTTGTTCTGTTCGGTAGAAATTCACTCTGAACGCTCTCCTTCAGTAAATCTCTGCATTCAGAAAGTGCATTGCTGTGTTACTGGCAAAATAATGGTACTTGGAATGCTAGAACAATCTTCCTGCCGATAACAATGAAAAACAGCTTGTTAGTGCATATTTTTTAAAAAGGCTTAAAAGCATTGAAGATTTGCTAAAATATAGCAGCAAGGTTTTATCAGTCTGACATCTAAGGGACATCAGAAGCAAGAAAGGAGGTTTTACCCTATGGGCTGTTGCTGAAACTGCTGAACTTGATCTATTTTTACATACAATATTTAAAAATGTGTATAATATGAGAGAGAGAGAGAGAGTGAGAGAGAAAGAGAGAGAGAATCTAAGGCCCATTTCAGACCTCTGGAGTCCTACTGGATCACCTAAGTGTTAATGTGACCCACAACTTGACCTCACTTTATCAATGCAAAACACAAAGCTTATGGTTAGAAAATAAAATGAAAAAAAAAAGGAGCCACAGCTAGAGGATGCTCTCTAAAGGAAATTCAAAGAGGCCATCATTGAGAGAAGAACGCAAACCAAATGGAAGGATTATGATCCTGGGGAGGATGTGTGTGAGAAAGGTGGTGAATACAAAGATAAAAGTACCTACTCATTGATTGCATAAGTCACTAAAATGGCATCTTGTGATTTCTTTTTAAATTTTTGTCAATAATTGTCAACTTGATTGGTTTGAGAGATACCGAAGAGATTCCTTGTGTCTGGGTCGACCATGGGAGTATGACCTTGAAAACTAATACCTGGACCTTGTCCCTCCCGCTCTGGCCCCCTCTCTCCTGTCTGTTTCCTGGCTGCTATGAAGTGACCAGCTTCCCTCCGTCATGAGGCTCTGCCTTGGAGCCAGCTGAGCATGGACCCGTGGGAGTGTGACCTTGAAGACTAATATCTGGACCTTGTCCTCGCTACCCTTGTTGGCCCCTTCTCTCCTCTGTGTTTCCTGGCTCTTCCACGAAGTCAGCAGCTTCCCTCTGCCGTGATGCTCTGCCTTGGAGCCAGCTGAGCATGGACCTCTGAGACTGTGAGACAAAATAAACCTTTTCTCTTCAAAGTTGTATGTGTGAGGGATTTTTCTCTCAGTGATAAAAAGGTGACTAACACATTTCTTAAAGCAGGACAAAAGTAAACTACTTTAATTAAATAGCATGTAAATTTGAGGGAGGATACATTTATTAAAGTGTTAAGAAGTCTGCATAAAGAGTATTCTTTAAATTTAGATTTTGATGAATTAGTGTATGTGCTGTAATTTATGTGGCAGCCACTGAAAGAATATGCAAGTGTGTATAATTTCCAAAATAGTAAAAGAGAAAAATGGGAGAGAAATCCTCATTCAAACAACAAAAAAGGCAAGAAAGAAAGAAAGGACACAAAACCATTAGAACAAAAGAACAAAATAAGATGAAGAGAAAATGTGGAAATATATCAATAATTTCATTAAATATAAGAAGAATATGTGAAGCTATTCAAAGGATCCACATTGCACAATGTAGAATAGCAAACAAGCCAATTGAAAATGGGCAGACACCTTGCCAATAACGTAGAAAGACCTTGCAATCAAAATGATGGCAAGATACTGCTTGTGGTGGTTTGGATCCAGAGTGTTTCTGAAAAGCCTCATGCTGCTATGGATACTTTGTAGGGTTGGGATGTGGGGCCTGGCTGGCAGGAGTGGATGCTTAGGGCTTGACCTGGAGGGGCGTGTGCTGGTTCCACACTTCCTCCCAGTCTTGTTCTTCCACCATGCTGTGAAAAATCTGCCTCCCTCTGGCCCCACCATTTGACTCCACTATTTTCCAGCCATCCACCATGAATGGACTGAGATCTTCTGAAACTGTAAGTTATGGTAAATCTTTCCTCCCTTTAAAGATTCTGTCTTTATCCCAGATAAGATATATGTACATACATAAAAGAAAAAAATGAGAAAGATATCATGCAAAATATAACTAAAAGGAAGCTAGTGAGATTATTATAGGATCAGAAAAGCCAGAATCATGACTGGAGATAAAGAGTCTACTTCATAAAAGTAAAATGCTCAGTTCATGCAAGCATAGATAACTTGAAATCATGTATGTGTTAATGACAATACTTCTAAATATTTGAGCAAAAATATATAGAATTTCAGTAAAAACACATAGTCATCATCAAAATGGGTTTTTTCAAAACTCTCAGGTATTGATCGAAGAACTCCATTAAGATCATCATTTGGAATATAGAGTGTTTGAATAACATGATGGAAACAATCGACTTAATAGGGACATTTATCGTGTGTGTGTGTGTGTGTGTGTGTGTGTGTGTGTGTTCCACAGTGCTGAAGAACAAAATCTCAAACAAAAGAGGCAAGGCATAGAGTAACAGATCTTTATTTAGAAATAAAGGATGGGGGGATAAAAGTTCCCACTATTTGGGAGGTGGTACTGAGTGGGTTGCCCTGGGGCATGTGTCTTGAGTGCAACATGCAGTTTTTTTTTTTTAATGTAGAGAATTTTCACAAAAGTTGATTAAATTCTGAGCCATAAAGCAACCCTAGACACATTTCAAAAGGCTGAAAAAAACATATATGAAGACTTCTGGGTGATATTCAAAGAAGCTAGAAGTTGATGGTAAAACAATTACTAAAAGAGTTATCAGAATTAAAGAACACTTCTAAATAATTTTGTTTTAAAGAAGAAACATTTATAGAAATTGGAAAATAATTTTAACTGAACGCTAGTAAAATGTACCCCAAATCAAAATTTGTGAGATGAAGCAAAAGAGGTATTTAGAGATGACTTTATCATTAAAGTGCCAACATAAGTTTAAAGAAAGATGAGTCAAATTTAGCAATATAATTGAGTTAGATATTGTCACAGTGAAGCTAATTTTGTCTCAAGTACACAAGTTTTTGTAGTTGTTGCTTACTTTTTTTTTTTTTTATTGTGCTGAGTATTGAAGCCAGGGTCTTTCTGGCCCTAAAAAAAGGCTGTAATGTGGGACATTTAATTTATTTTAACACTGCTAGATGAATGAAGTGAAATTATACGTAGTGATCTCCGTAGGTACAGAAAAAAGATCACATACAAACTTTTAGCAATCTAGGAGTAGAAAATATCTAGTAAACTAATAAATATCTTCAAAAAAAGTGAGGGGGTAGAAAAAAACAGCATTCATAATGACAAAAATTTGGAAGCTTTTTCTTTGAAATTAAGAGTGAGATACAGGAAAAGAGTACTTGCTACTCTTGGGACTTCTCTCAATATTGTCCTAGAGATCTTAGCCAATGAAATAAAATAAGAAAAAAGAAAAGGAAAAAAGTTATAAGATTTAGAAGAAAAGAAACATTTTATTGTTCAAAGTATGTTCATGTGGAGAATTCTGTTGAATACATTATTAGAGTCAATGAGCTCCAAGTGACATTGCTATATGTTATGAAATTTACTTATATTTGTGTATATTGGCAACAAACGGTAAATAGTAAAGATGGCTTACAAGATTACATGGGGTATTCTTGAGGAATACTGCCCCATGGGTTTAAAAAATTTATTATTTATTTCTCAGTTGGTGTTTCAAGAATGCAAGGGAACTTACAGCCCTGCATTGGTTACATCTTAAAGGTATTACTTCAGTGAAGTTTTTTTAAGGATGACATAAAACCTTCCTTTGGATAAAAGAGTGAGCTATTTTACTGCTTGCAACAGAAAAATAGTTTCCCCAAGATCAGAGTTCCTTAGCTGTGAAGCAAACTCACTCTGTGCATAGCATGAACGAAGGTTCTCCGTGGGACATGGGATGAGAGGAAACTGCTGAGCATGCTGACTGCTGTACCATGATTGTAGCAGAGTTTCCATCTCCGCAGGTGTCTTGGTGTCTTCTGCCAGCATTCAGGAAGCAAAACAGGCTGGCTTGTTACTTGTAAGTAGCCTGAAACAAAATTTCAGATACAAAAACTATCTGGCAGTAAATCCAATAAAAGATGCGTAAGATCTCTGTTAGAAGAGAGTTATAATGAGAGAGAGAGACAGAGACAGAGACAGAGACAGAGACAGAGACAGAGACAGAGACAGAGACAGAGACCGAGACCAAGAGAATAAATTGAGACATTCTGTGTTCATTAATTGGAAGACTCAATGTTGTACAGAGGCCTAGTTTTTCCCCCAGTTTTCCCTTTTTTGGGTAGAACTTGAAAAAATCTGATAAAAATGTACTTGGAAGTCCAGAGAGTCAAGAATAGCTGAACTCACTTGAGAAACAAAGGCGGGAAGTCTTGCCATACAGATATCAAATACTATTTTAAAACCATAATAATTGAGGTGGTGGGCTGGGATGGGACTAAAGACCTGTGTCACGGTGGTGACATTACCATTAGTGGGTAAGGACAGACTTTCAAATAGATGGTAAGTGGACAAGGTACAATGTATATAGAAAGAAAAAAGTACCACATATATTTCGTTGCACTCTATAGAATTGGCATTTTGTAGATCAAAACAGTCAAATACAGCTAATTTTATGTAATTCTACCTAATGTAGACTAAAAACCTAAATTTAAAAGGCAACACCATAAAGCTTCTGAAAGAAACATGGGAAGATATCCAAATGTCTCAAGACCAACAAACAACTAACATCAAGAAAAAAGATGGTTACATTTGACTTCCCTGAAATGAAAAAAATTATCTTTATTAAAGACTCCATAAAGAAGATGGAATGGCAAGCAAAAAGCACAATAAGAAATTTGAAATGAGCATAAATGATGAGTGCTTCCTATGTAGGATTATAAAAATAGCTCTTCAAATCAAGAGGAAGGTGACAAGTAACCGAGTAGAAAAATGGTTTAATGAGTTATGCAGATCTTCCAAATTTGACGTGTTTTATTATACAAATATAAAAAAACCCTCACATTTTTAACATCACTGCTGATCTCCTTGAAGAGTTCTTAAATATTTGGGAGCTGTCAAGCTTACTGGAGCAGCTGTTTTCAACATTCTAATTTTCTCCTGAGAGCCCAAATTTTATCACTGGCTACAAATCCTGTCGATTGTTCCCCTTGAAGTGACAGGCTTACCTGGCTCCTTTTTGAGGAAATGTCTGCCAAATACCAACTCTAAAAAAAATGTAGTTGTCAGTTCTTTCAAGTAAGAATGGTGCTTAAAAAAAAAGAACAAAACCAATAAAAAAATAAAACTAGTACAGGAGGAGACTGAAACAGTGGCAAAGTTCTTTTCCTTCTTTTCCTTGAACTGTGGAAGAAGGACTTTCAGCTTTTAGGGTCAAGATGTAATCAAATTATTAATTTTTGCTTTTTTGTCAAGGGCATCCTTAGGTGAAAAATTGGCATTTATGTCTTTATTTTTACAGTGAGTAAAGTATAGAATCATGATAAGTACCCCGTGTTGCTGCTGCTGTGGTTTCTGCTGGACTCCTGCAGTGTTGCCCCCATCAACACAAACGTCCATGCCATGAAGTGGTAGCTTAGGGTTATTTTAAAAAATAGTTTTCACTTTTGTGCATTTCCTGGAAAAGACTCATGGATCCCTACAGACCTTCCCTAAATGGGTGAATTCTTGGTGTCAATAAGGCAATAATAAAAGCACCAGGGTGTTCATTAGCTTTTTTTTTTTTTTTTGCCATAAACTCTCCCAGATCTATTCTGCCTAATCTAATAATCAGGGAATTCTTATGAGGTCTCCACAAAGATGCTTTTTTGATATAACCTATTTGAGTTCACAGCTGATGTAATTTTGGGGATGGGTTCAGTGAGGTCAAAGATGGAAAGAGTCTAATGTGCTCCCCCTCTTTCTTCCTCCTCCCCCCTTCTTTTTAGAGTGGATTAAAATTTTACTAGTCTAAATCTCATGAATATACTTACAGTATTTTGTCAGTTAAGATAACTAGTGTTAAACCATATTTGGCTTGATGATACCTTTGTAGTTTGAATGCTTACATAACAAACCACAACCTCAGTATTATAAGCTAACCAAATGCCTAATTTAGGAGTGGACGTGTTTGTTCAGCAACTGGGTTAAAGTTACCCAATCACAACAGTCGAATGCCAATCACAGGTGGCCAACCAAACAGATCATATGCAAATACAGCACAGGCTGAGCACTAACCAGTCGAGCTGTTTCTGAAACCGCTTTTGTCCATAAATGCTGTTGCCTGTGTCTGGAGCAGAGTTGTTTGAATTTCTGCTGGCCCTGAGGGTTGCCTGATTTGTGAAATTTTCTTCTGTTTAATTAAAATTTGTCATACTTAATTTGTCTAAATTAAAAAAAAAACGGTATCAAAAATCAGAAAACTCATTTGAAATTGGCTAAACACAACAGGGGCTGTATTTGTATATCCAGGTCAGATTTGATTCAGCAACTTAACAATGTAATCAGAACCTATTTCCTCTCAGTGTCTCTGTTTAGTTTCACAAGGAATCAGATTTGTTCTGAGTTATTTCCCCCGCTCCTTCACAGAGGAAATATGGATACACTGGTTCTAAGGGTTTCATCCACACACCACAAAATTCAGGGGAAGTTACAGTTTCATTCCTTGAAGCCAGCAAACAAACATTTGCTGTAATATCCCCGGACTGAATTGGGACATGTGTTCATTGCTGAACTGGTAACTATGGGCCAGAATGAAATTGTGAGGATTGGCGTAGGCCTGGGCAAATGTGCCAGGCCTCTGGAGCAGCAGTTTTCAAGGAGATATGATTTCACCCTCAGGGAACTTTTTGATGGTAACAACAGATGGGAAGGGAGGCCTGCTGGTGGCTTCCAGTAGGTAGGAGCCAGGGATAATGCTAAGCCTCTGACAATGCTGCAGCGCACAGGGCAGCCCAATCGTCTGGTCCCCAATCTCTCAGCTGAGAATTATCTAGCTCAGAGTGTCAATAGTGGGAAGACTGAGAGATAAAGCCCCAGGGGAGGTGTGTATGTCATAATGAAATTCTGGAGTTGTTCAGCAACTGAAAAGGGAATGAATGTTGGACAGGCAAGGGTTATATCTTTCCAACCTCTGGTCCATTAAAAACCCTTCTCATGGCAAGCTAAGAATCTTTCATTTGACCTCAGTTATCACTCAGGAAATTGGGAATTTTTTTCTTCTCATTAAAGATATAAAGGGATTCAAATATTAATTGCTGATGAATACATTGACAATTGATAAGTATGTTAATACCTAAAAAGAAAGGGAAAAATCTATCTTAAGTAGATACAAAGATTCTGTGATTTTTCTGGATTAGTAGGTAGCCTGTAATTTCCTGGCATCAAATTTTCCCAGTTGCATTTGGGGCCAACTGTATACTGACAAGTCCTTCCTGTTTTCTCAAACCATTAAATGAAAGGCCTAAAAGATTTGCAGAAGTTCACATGACCGCTTCTTAGGCCAGGAAGGACCGAGGGATGAAAATATTCTCTGAATTCATGCCATCCTCTAGATGTCAGTGTTTTTCCTGCCACTTTGATTTGATTTTTTTAGGAAAAGAAGAGGCAGGGAACCTGAAATGCTTTTTCCTTATGCATTCTGACTTCTCCTAGGTCCCACTTGAACATAGGCCCCTCTATTCCTCTAGGAGTTCCCCCACACTGTTCAGGTTTCTGTATCATTCCCACCACTCTCCAAGCTGCCTTTGTCAAGATCACTAAGGAGTTTTTCACTGAACTCTTCTTTTTTTTCTCAGCAATACTCAACATAGTAGATCTGTCCCACCACCTTCTCTCTTCCTGTACTTGGTTTTCAGAATGTTCTACCCTTCTGTGTTTTCTTCTTCTTTCGCAATTTCTCACCGATTTATACAGCGGCTGAAGCCAACACTTTCAAAAGCAATTAGGATCCTTTCTCTCTCTCACTTTAGGATCCTCCTGTGGCATCTCACTATTCTTAAATTCAAAATTAGCATATGGTTTTGCACGCCTGTCCACGTCTTGCCCGCCTTCTCATCTGAGACTGTGTAGTCATCCCGGGCCATCAAGGTTCCTGTCGCTCTGGTTTCCACCAGCTTCTCCCACAGTGTTCGCTGTGTCTTTGCTGATGTGAGGATGAATGACTGCACAGATGAGGGAATGACACAGAAAGCGATAATCTGAGCAGGGAGTATTGGGGGGCTCAGCTAAGAACCTGCCCTGGGGCATGGTCTCTGCCCTCCCTGCCATGCTCTCTGAAACGTGCTGTGCATGAGGAGGATTTCTCTCGCTTTCAATGTGTAAATGTCATGCTTCAGTGGAGAGAACTGCAGCGGGGAGGCTCCAGTGCCACCACACATCTGTCACTGTCCATATGACACCACCAGAGTGGAAACAACAGACCCAATGAACCCCAAATTGGTCCACACCATCTGGGTGTGAGAAAGAGTAACAGTGCATGTGATAATTTCTGTTCCTTTTCTTTTTATAGGTTGGCACTCAGGTGAGTGACAGTGAAGGTGCTTGTAAACCTTGTGCCCCTTTGTGGCAGCAGACAGACCAAGGTGAGAGACTGAGGTGAGACAAGCTGTTTTCCTGATCTCAGGTCACTGGACCAGGGGCTGGGGAGAGATAAGTGTTTAGCTCTGGGTCAGTCTTGCTGGGTATGGTGGGCACAAGTCAGGACCTTCAGAAGTTTTAAGTCCATTCCGAGAAGTAGAAACAGACTCTTTCCGATGTAGGGCTTCTGCGTACAGCTTGAAGAAGAGGCTGGAGTGAGCCTTATGAGCAGCGTGGGTATTCAGACGAACGGTCTTTGCAAGTGAGTATTCTTCAAACATTTGTTTCTCATTTATAGAATAGTGCGAGTAAGACGGTAGTTCCCACGGAGGGAGCTGTCGTTCCAGACATCTGATTGAACACAACAGAAATTCACAGCCCCCCACCCCCCGCCAGGTGTCTCCACCCTAGAAGCCGTCAACCATGCTATGGAAACAGGCCCCTAGAGGGGCTGAAGCAGGCACCTGCTAGGTCTTTGCACCCCAGGTGTGGCCTCTTGGGAGGAGTTTTGTTAAATACAGGATATGCATCTCTGTCACTGCTCCGTGGCTCACCTCCCATCTGTGCCCCTTCCCTGCCCCTTGCTGCTCATAGGGAGCTGTCAGCTAACCCTTGATGACAAGTGGACACTTCTAGATTTGCCCCGTGATTTTTCTGAGGCACATTCTCAGGGGTAATGAATGCCTAATTCCAAGAATTTAATGTACTGTTGAATATTTGCTCCTCACAATAGTCTTTGAAAGAGAGGGGGGTCATTCTTGTTTGCATTTAAAAGATAAGGACATTAAACTACCAGGAGGCTAAAAAACTTACCCTTGAGCATTAGCAGTGAGAGCTAGAAATGATTTGACTACAGAGACCTTTGACCTCAAGTCTAAAGGTCTTTTCTCTACCTACCAGGGACTCTCAAGGTATGCTTTTCTTGAAGGTTTTAAGAATCTATCTTACATTTTAGCACAATTAAATTGTTGATTGACTAGCTTGCACAGGCATAAGATATGATTGATTAAATTCAGATTACATCAATTCTACACTGAGTCCTTTAACCTTGGGTAAGAAAGTGGAAAACCCAGACTCTGCACTCAGAGAGATCACAGATAGGAAATATTTCCATTGTGATGCCTTCCTAATATCCTCCAGCCTTTTGGAAAGAAAATAAGTCAAGCTGGAGGTTTCACTTTTTCAGAGTGACTTGCACTTGAGAGATAGATTCTTCTTGCAATCTGGATTGCAGATTGGATTGCAGCCAGATCCTAATGGAAGTGAGCTGCTTCAGTGGCTCTGGATCTGGAAGAAAACCCCACGGCTACGAAAATTATGATGGAAACCAGTGCCTCTCTTCCAGCACCAAGGTGTGAAGCCCCCATTTTCCTCCTTTGCTGTGAGCTCTGTAGCTGTGCATACTCTCGCAGGATTGGGCCTTGACAGAATGTGAGAGACTGAACCAGACTTGTCGTGTCTTGACCAAGAGAAGCAAGTGTTCATTGGCATTTGCTCAATGAGACTGTCACATGTTGCCTGTCACCGATCTCTGATGACTTTCACAATTAACACAACATTACAGAGTTCAACTGTAAGACTGTTTTCTTAAAAGTAAAACCAGACCAAGTTGCCCAAAAGAAGTGGGGATCATCAGGAAAGGAAAACCAACATTGAAAACTTCTGAAAAAGCTTGAAAGTAAGAATGCCCTGACTGTCCCCACCTGTGTGTGGCACTGTACTTGGGAGGCTGAGCTGGGTGAAGGGTGGGCATGAGTCTTAAGTTCAGGCTACAGTGGATTTCTTTTATAAACAGCCACCTCATTTCTCTTTTTCCTCCATTTCTGTTCTTGTGGTACAATAAATAGTTTAGAGGAGGAGTTCTGTTAATTCTTTGCTCTCTCTAACATCAGGGAGCCCACAGTAGGCAGCTGGCTTCGAGATCCACTTTCTTCCAGGAGCATGGACAGGAGTCATTGGCCTTGCTTACTGAACAGACCAGATTCCTGGACCTGGCACTCCTTCTTAGGCAGAACTTTGGGATAAAGAAAATAATCTTGATTTTTTTCTTCCTATGCCCAACTTACCCTTGATTTCTTTGTTCTTACAAAACCTTTAAGACATAGGTGACTGTGAAGTATTTAGGGATCTTAAACAATCAATCCCATTTATTATTGTCTATCAGGTGAAGTCACATAGACAAAGGTAATTTACAGGTGGCTCTTGGTTTGAAACTTAATTGATTCTTGGAGAGTCATGACAAATTGAGACATCGTAAGTCACACTCCCATTTTCTGTAAGCATCATGTTGTAAATTGTGTTCTCTACCTTGGAGTCTAACTTCATAACACCAGAATACCCAGAGTAACTCCAAGGGGGTAAATACAAAATAAAACAAATTTATAAAATTAAATTTATAAAACATTTAAGAGATTTTTTTGTGTGTTTTGGACTAAAGTAGACTGGCTTCTTAAAATATTGCTTCCAGGGGCTGGAGGAATAGCACAATAGAAAAGGTCTACTGTGATGTCTTTAGGAAAGAAAACTATAGACCAATCTTCATAATGAACTTACATGCAAAAATCCACAGTAAGATACTGGTGAACAGAATTCAGCAAATCATTATAAATATCATACACAACTATCAAATTGACTTCATTCCTGGGATGCAAGGATGGGTCAATAAACATAAATTGATTAACCTAATATACCACACAAATAAAAGCAAGCACGAAAATGACATGAACATCTCAATAGATGCAGAAAGACCTTTGACAAAATCTAACATCTGTTCATCATAAAAAGGACCTTATCTCAAACTGATAAAAGTCATTTATGCTCAACTTATTACTAATATCATATTATATGGAAGCATTGCAAGCATTTTCCTTTAAATCAGGAACACAATAAGGTTGTCCACCCTCACCACTCTTACTCAACACAGTACTCAAAATCCTAGCCAGAACAAGCAGGCAGGAGATTGAGATAAAGAGAATGTGTAAAGAAAATGAAGAAATCAAACTATCCTTATTTGCAAATGACGTGGCTCTCTAAATAAAAGAACCTAAAAATTCAACCAAGAAACCTTTAGAACTGATTAACAAACTCAGCTAAATTGTAGAGTACAAAATTAACACAAAAATCAAAGCATTCCTAACAGTGAACTCACAGAGAAAGAGCTGAGAAGAATTACCCCATTCTCAATTACTCCTCAAAAAAATTGAATACTTAGGAGTAAACCTAGCTAAAGGAGTGAAGGAGCTCCACAAAGAAAACTATATAATGTTGAAAAAAGAAATTGAAAAGGACATTAGAAAATAAAAATATGTCTCCTGTTTCTGGATAGACAGAATTAATATAGTCAAAATGGCTATATTTCCCAAACTGATACACAGATTCAACATAATTCCTGTAACAATGCCAACAACATTTTCCACAGAACTAGAAAAACAATCCCAAAATTTATATGGAACCAAAAGAGATCCAGACTAGCCAAAGCAATTCTGAGTAACTAGTTAAAAACAGGTGGCATTACAATTCCAGATGTCAAATTATATTACAAAGCAACAGTGATAAAAACCATATAGTGCTGGCATGAAAGCAGACAGGTTGACCAATGGAACAGAAGAGGATGCAGAGATAACGTCAAGTACCTTCAGCTATCTGATCTTTGACAAATGGACCAAAAACATAGAGTGGAATAAGGATAGCCTCTTCAATAAATCCTGCTGGGAGAACTGGTTATCCATATGCAGAAGAATTCATCCACACACACACACATATATCATTATGTACCAAATTCTAATCAAAGTGGACCAAAGACCGACAATTAAAATGGAAACACTGAATCTCCTAGAGGGCAGAGTAACACTCTTGAAGTTCCAGGCATGAGCAAAGACTTTCAATCGGATACATGATGCAAAAGACATAACCCTTAGAATCAACAAATAGGATTACATCAAATTAAAAAGCTTTGGCATGGCAAAGGAAACTATTAACAGAGTGAAGACAGACCCAACAGAATGGGAAATTTTTTTATCAACTACATTATGGACAGGAGGATTATAACTAGAATACACAAAAAATGAAAAATAGACCCCTCAAAATAAAAAATAACCCAATAAAATGGGCAGCTGAAATGAATGGACAGTTCTCAGAGGAAGAAATATAAATGGCCAGCAAATACATGAAAAGATGTTCAACATCTTTGGCCATTAGAGAAATGCAAATCAGAGCATCACCTAAGATACCATCTTATCCCAGTGAGCATGGCATATTCCATGAACTCAAATAGCAGTAGATGCTTGCAAGGTTGTTGCCAAAAAAGAAATCTTTTCACATTGCTGGTGAGATTGTCAACTAGTACAAACACTATGGAGAGCAGTATGGAGATTTCTCAAAAAGCTGAAAATGAATGTTCCATTTGACACAGCGATACGTCTTCTGGTTATCTTTACAAAAGAGTTAAAAATAATACGTAGCAGAGATACATGTACACCTATGTTTATAGCAGCATAACTAACAACAACTGAATTGTGGAAGGTGCCAAAATACCCAGCAGCAGACCAACGGACAGGAAAGTGTGATATATGTACACAGCAGAGTACTACTGTTTCATGAAGACTTTTGAGTTATTTGTAGGGTAAATACAACTTGAGACCATCATTCTTAGTGAAGTGAGTCAGTCTCAGGAGGCTAAATATTCCATGATTTCTCTAATGTGAGAAACTCAGAACACAAACAATAGAGTCAAGTGGGTAGAATATTGGACGTTGGGACGATGAGGGAGAAGTGGGAGGCAGAAAAGGGGGAAGGAGTTACGAAATTGACACTGTATATGTGCACAAAATTCTCAAGCTCAGTGTAACCGTTGTGTATTGCGTATGTATATATGCCATTATATATAAATAAAAAACAGGGAAAATAATAAAAGCAATATTAACATGTTCAATTTGTATATTAGACAAAGTTTTTGAGATTTGATAAACTTGAATGGTTAACTTGGTTAAAGAAAACAAAGAAACAGTTTAATAAAGTGAATATTTGTGGGAAAAAATAACAATCCGGTTGTCACTCTTGACAATTGTTTCAGTGTAGTTATGGTTATAAATACAAGGTTTGATTACTACACTGTGAGTTTTGTTTATGGGAAAAAACTCATAAAAAGTATGAGTGTGAGTCACAAATCAAACCAGGTATTGCCTGCATACTGACTTAATATACACATTGCCTACTAGTTCTCACTGTTTTTCTTGGCTCTTGTAATTTCTGGTACAGCTAACATATTGAATTTTCATAATTGCTACTGTGTTTCTTTAATTTATGCTTGTTTCCCAGAAACCCTGGAAGACCTAACTGCTCCTCAGGGAGAGAAGACCCAAAGCATTCACACACATTATGGATGAATGCTCAGTCACAAACTCAGAGGTTGGTAATTTTTATTGAAAGCATTAAAGATCATCAATATTGAAAGTTGCCTGCATTGTCCCCACCCCACTAGGATTCCATATAATGAGTATTTTGAAGAGGTTTGGTTGGCTTTTGGATTGAAGAAATTCCTTAATTGCCACTTTTTCTTAGTACTTGCAGAGTTTGAAATGTGTTTGACTTTCAAGAAGGAAGTTGCAATATTGAAATGACAAGGCTCATCCTAATTAACTGTGTTCCTCCACTGTGTATCTCTTTACAGTTCCTCACAAACACATACACATTCATTTGGAAATTTTACTCTATTTTATTTTAGACACCTTAGAAGTGAGAGGCATTCCATACTTACATGAAATATTCAAATTGAAGAATAGAGACTTTGGTGAAAATAGGCGGAAAGGGGAAAATCTTTATATTAGAGTATGATGTCTCCATCAGCCGAAGGTTGCGCAGCAGGCTTGTCCAAGCTGGGACAGCTTTGAAAGGACTCCAACACAAATTCGTAACTTGATTGGTTGTTCTCGAGCTCGAACTTTGTAGACGGCAATTCAACAGAATAATCAGAACATGTTACATCCACAAGTATTGGAGAATTATTCATAGTTTGCACCATAATTGCAAACAGTTTGGCCACAAGAAACAAAAACCACAACACTGGTGGTGTTTTTGATCTTGTTTTTGTGAAACTCACACATCAATGTGTGGTTCAATGGAACTTCTGAAATTCTTAGTTCTCAAGATGCTTGTCTGAAATATTTTACTCCTCGTAGTTTCATCTTTCAAAAAAGTTCATATCGCCAAAAATCTATGCATGAATATGAGGTGTGATTGTGAAGCGAGGGTTATTTTCCTCTAGGAAGACAGTTTATGTTGAAGTTACCCTCTTCTTAAAAATACTACAATAAAAATGTGAAAAAATTTAGCTACTTATATACATCAACTATGTTAGATATTTTATTTGCAGCCCAAGATAATTCCTCTTTGCTCATTGTATCTCAGGTAAGACAGATCTGCAGGTCTACAGGAAAGGAGCCATTCCTACTTGGCATATTACCTTGTGACAGTATGATGCTTGCTTCTATGTGTCAACTTGACTGTAACCCAGGTGCTGATGTTAAGCATCATTTCTGTGTGTATCTGTCGGGGCGGTGCTGGATGAAACTAGCATTTGAGTTGGTGGATTGAGTAAAGAGGTTTCCATTTCCCAGTGGGAATAAGGATCACCTCTCACACATTGAGTCTGTTAAGGATGTGAATAGGACAAAAACTGGAAAAGGAGAAATTGGCTTCTTACTTCTTCCTGCCTGACAGTTGATCTAGGACATCTGTCTTCTCTTGCTCTTGAGCTAGGATTCGCAGCGTTGGCTCCCTGGACAGTCTAAGGCCCGCAGACTTGGACGAAATTGTGCCACCAGCTTCCTTGGGTCTCTAGTTTGCAGGTGCGGCACATCATTAGACTTCTCAGCTACAATAACCATATGAGCCAATTCCTCATTAATCTATTCTCTCTCTCTCTCTCTCTCTCTCTTTCTCTCTCTCTCTCTCTCTCTCTCTCTCTTTTTCTCTCTCTCTCTGTTGTCTATCTCTTCTTGATTCTATTTCTCTGGAGAACTTTGATGCAAACTGTAGCAAGAAAATTTCTGGCACATAGTATGGGTTTATTTAGTGTATGGTAAGGGAATAAATAAGAGAATATATTTTCACTAGAAAAAAATAAAGAGAGACCAAATCTCTCCAAGTGGGGATGGAACACCATTTTATCTTGTTAATCAGGGAACCTGTTATACAGTAGGTGCTCACAGAATGAGGATGGAAGGATGAGTGAAGAGAAACAAGAGTCACGTTGGCATGTGGGTTCATGAGTTCAGTACATACTCTTCTGTAATTCTTTGAAAGAATGGGCATAGGGTTATATTATACACATCACATGCGAAGAAAGATACAGCCCAGGGGCTTCCTTTTTTGGTGATATCTTATTGCTGACTTGCGAAGTGACCACTACTGAGGCACAGGTACCCAGGACCACTGGAGCTATTGGAGGAGACAAGATAGTGCTGCGTGATTACACCGATTGCTAATGCTGCTAACATTTCTCTTGCTTAATAATGAACTTTAAATTTTACCCGTGGCACTTCTTAGATCCCACAACAAAGCAATAATTCAATCTGTGTTTAGATGGCTGTAAATGCACCCAAAGGTCTTAAGTAGTGGGCAAATTATACTCGTTTAAGCTAGAACATCATGCTTGCATTCGGCTATCTTGGAACCAACACTGACTATCGAGGTTCCTTTAAGTCCCTAGGTCCCTTTAGTGTGCACTCCACTTCCCAATAACATGCAGGATGAGGTTCTTATCATCTGACAGGCTTCTGTCACAATATTGTAATAGTTGCTCTTCAGGCATGGCCATCTTGAGGGATGGGGTCCAGGGTGGCCTTTTAAAAACAGGATCAGACACTATGGTTGTTTTTATTTCTCCACTATTTTTATTAAAATACAGATGTAATACATAGTATTTACAATGAATTTGGATGCTTTGTACACCTATATATTGTATCGAGTTTACAATCCCTTCCCATCTTCTACCCTCCCACCCCCTCCTTATCCCTTCCCCCGACTCCAGCTATCACTTCATATGGTTCCAAAGAATGTCTGTGTTCTGGGTCAGAGAAACCATACAGTGTTTAACATATTAATTTTCTGCATCTAAGTCATTTCACTTAACTCACCACTCCACCTCAGCTTTCTATTCCTCGAATAGGTTCACAGTAGTCAAATCTTGATGCCTCTTCTCTGAATCCAATATGGTTGTTTTTAAAGGATCTTCCTCACCTATTATTTAGGAAATGATGACAGGGTAGCAAAGAAATATAGAGAAAAGGATCAGAAAGAGTTCCCCAATCTCGTTCATATAGGAGAATGTCAGTAGTGGGAAAGATTTTTCCCCAATTCTCACTTGGCCCCAAAGTAGATGTGAAGAATTCTGATGGTACCCAGAAAACATTTGGAGGAATGATTTTTTAAAAAATTATTTCCAGGGTTGGGTTTCTATCTTCAAAATACTCAATACATTTCCATTTTAGTGAGGAATGTGGAGGAAGTCTATCTTTCTCAGCCTTGGGATTTTACAAGCCTTGATAATGTGCCTGGTGGCTTATGGGGACCTGGGTGGTCACATTCCCTCAAGGGCTGGTGAATATGGGGTCTGAGCTCATCTCGGCCTCTCCCCTCTTACAAGTGATGTTGTTTCCTCCCTACCTTCCTCTAGGATAGTTTTCAATGTCACAGGACCTGGCCAGGTGATCTCCCCTAAGGAGCCTCCTGACCTCTTTCTTCGCTCTGACAGGGAAAGGAGCTTATGTGAGTTTCTGACCCTTGGCCCAGATTTGTTGTCCAGTTATCTGATCTTTTCACTCTGTGTTCTTGGCAACGAACTGGATGTAAGTTTCCCTTCTTCTCGGAGCTGCTCCCTGGCCGTTGTCTCACCTAATATGACCTGGGAGCTACACTGAGCACCAGAGGGAGAAAAAGTGAAAATGTTTTCCCAGTGACCAAATCTGAGAGGAGGCAGTCATAAAAACCACCACAGAGTGGCTGGCTGTGAAATAGTGGGACCAGCTCCAAATTAAAGTGATGAGGCCTGCCAGTGCGGGTGAGGACAGAGTTGAGGGAAGGGGGGCTTGGCAAGCTGGGTCTGCGGAGTCCTCTCAGCCTGTGCCCCTAGGGGGCACTAGAGATTTGGAGATCCTGCTGCCACAGGGCACACACCAGGGTTGATGAGCCAGAAGAGGAGGCTGGGGCTACTGTCACTATCTTTGTCACTGTCTTCACAGCTCACCGAAGTCTCAAAACCAGAGATGGCCTGGGTGCGCACGGGACAGCTGAAGCTACTGCTCACCTGCGACCTTTTGTGATGACAAAAACAAACGTGATGGAGAATGCAAAGGTGGTGGAGATACAGAAGAGAGGGGCTGGAAGAAAGAGAGGAGCAAGAGAGAAAGAGGGAAGGAGGAAGAGACAAAGTAAGGAGAGATGGGGAAGAGCAGTTGGGAGGGCTGAGGAGGATCAGGAGGGTAGAGAGAGTGGAGCTATGAGAGCAGGAATGGGTTGACTGGGGCCAGAGAAAGGGGAGCGGGAATGAGAACAGCTTACCCAAAGGGAGGTGCAGGGGAGCCATTTTGGCAGAAGTGGTCTGGCAAACATCGAGGAGAGGAGGTGTAGACAGACAGGCCAGTTATGAGAGAAGCATGCCCCCACACTTTCCCATAAGTCACAGAAGACACACACCTTTCCTTCAGGATCTTTTATTAACGTATAGAAAATGTGTTTAAAAAAGGAACTATACAGAGGCTAAAAGCAACCAGGACTAAAAATACTAGTTAACAATGGTTAACAAGCAGAGGTTCCAATCTTTGAGCTACAGTGTCATGAAAGGGTGGGCAGGTTGGTTTTTCCCTCTCCCTTCTCTCTATATGATTTTATTTTATTTCATTAATATGTCCATCATCCAAGAAGTATGAAACTCCTTTTTCTTCTTTTCCCTTCCTTCCAGTCTTTCTTTTAAGTATTTTTTCAAGTACATTGTAGCTACAAAGTCAGTCTTTGTTATATATATATTTTTTTTACCTGAAAAGGCTGTTAAAGGTTAAAACAACAAACTCAATATCAGAGAGATTGGAGGATTTGGTGTTTATGAGTTCTCCAAACAACAATCTAGATTCCACCAGAGTGAGTTTCAGATGCCTGGAGCCCCGGGGCACGACCCTTCTCAAGTCACTTGACTTGTAGAGAGTCTCTCGGAATTCCATGGGGTAGGAGGGTATTGAGGTTGGGGGTGTGTCACCGAGAGAAGGAGAAGCCCGCGGGTTGAGAATAGACTCAGATAGACTCTGACTCTTAGCTTGAGAGGCTTTGAGACTCTCTAGACCTCAGAGAATACCAGGGACAAAAGATGTCGGTGCAAAAGGATGCAGTAGGCTGACATCTTTACAGGAACTATGGTGTCTGCTGAATCTACGTGGTTGTTGCTCCTGACCAAGAAGCCCCATCTTCCCCAGGAAGGGGACCACCAAAGGCAGAGATTTCTTGAAGGAGATCCATTCCTCCTTATATAAACACTGTTCAATAAAGGGAATGGGGTTCATTTCTGGAAGTTCTAAATCCCCCAAAGTAGCAAAGTGAGCTGCTCTTGGGGCCAATTGTTCTCTGAGACTCACTCTCCTCCAACCACTAGAGACACCAGACAAGTGAGGAGACGAGGATGGAAAACAGGGAATCAATAAAAGCGATTTCTTTCTTCTAGCCCCAATTCTCAAAAATTCCCACTGATGTGCTCACACAGGGGACCCTGAAGGTATCTGTATCACTGGAGATCTGGGAGAGGCTAGCTCAGATATGTAGACAACCTGCTGATTCTAGCCTAAAAATTATGAGATTTCTGCATTTGCTACCATGTGTACTAGTTTGAGCATGTTCAATTTTATGATGCCTTTTCCTCAAAGTCAACGCTCCAGGGGCCTGTGCCACGTTTGTCTTATTGTGTTTCTCTCTACTCCTGGCGACACCACAGGCTCTAGCTTGAGAAGTCTGACTTTGGAATATCCCGCTCTTCCTGCAGTAGGAGGGGAAGAGGCTGCTGTGTCCTCAGAAGGTAAAAGTATTGCATGGTTTCTCTATTATGAGAAACACAAAATACACACAATTTATAGAATAAGATAGGTGAGGTATTGGTAGTCAGAAGGGGATAAGGGAAAGTATGGGAGGGTCAAAGAAAGTGAGGGGAAGGGATTGGAATGATGTCACGATATATATGTGTGCATAATCTCAAGCTTTATGAAACCATAGTATCTTGCACATATATATACCAATAAAAATGAGGAAAGCAAAAATGAGGTGGGAAAGGTCATATTTGTGTCCTGGTTTTTATGTCCCCCCCCCACCCAAGTCTGTGGTGGCCTCTCTTCCACCTCCCAAATTAAAAAAAAAAAAGAGAGAGAAAGAAAAGGAAAGAGCTGGCAGTGCCTGTCATTCCTCCCACTGGTGGGTTCAGGGATTCTTGGCGAATACAACCAAAACAACATAAGAATTCCCTTGAAGGATCATTACATCTCTCCTTTGTAGCTATGGGACTTTGGGCATGACATTGAACCTTTCTGTGCCTGCCTTCCCTTCTTTGTAAAATGGTTATGCTTGGTTCAGAGCTGTGGTGAGGATTTAATAAAATACGTAAAGCCCTTAGCACCAGTATGTGGTGAGTAGTATATAGATATACAATAGATAATATTTTCTTCTCAAACTTTATTAAATAAGGACAAAAGTCTATACCACACCTGACCTCAGTTCTGTTCCTAATTGGTGGTATGAACTTGGGTAAGCTGTCTAACCCATCTTGGCCTTGATTTGCTTAAGTATGGAATCAGAGAATTGGATGAGGCGATCTCTAGAGATCCTTCTGGCTAACAGGTGTGTTCTCAAGCTTTGCCTCGGAGAGAGGAAAATATTTGTGTTCAATGACAGGATGTTAATAAGCAACACAGGGTTTCCCTGGGGGCTGTTAAATCAGTGAGGAAAAGCGAAAACCTCTCATCCATGCATTCCCCGGCTGGCTATACATCTGGGCTATCTTGCTCAGGATTCGGGTATCTTCAGGCTCCCTGGTGCATGTTTACTTCTCAGAAAAAGACGCTTGCACATTCTTGCCCGAGTTCTGGGTGCCCAGAAGCCAACGCTGGAGAGGACCTGGAAAAGCCAACTCAGAAGCTGAAAGCATTAAGTGTTTCCAAACCGTACATTTAACATTAGCCTTGCTCATAGCTCAGGCAGTAGGGAGCTGTTTTATTAAGTCAATCGAGGGAGCCCGGTTTGTCTGAGGAACAAGAACTGTGTTATTTGAACTCTCTGCTATAGCCTTATGAGGCTTGGGGAAGGAGGGAGGATTTCCTGTCTGGGGCAGCACTGTCCAAGGACTGTGAGATTTGCCAAGGACACTTGGACAATCAAATGCTGCAGGTGCAACGAAGTCATGTTGCAGGCCAGGAATGACCAGCCACTCACATAGGTCACATAGGTCACACTGGTCTCTGCTTTTTTTTTTTTTTTTTTTAACTACCATCTGTAGAAGTCTTCCTTTTTGATTTGCAAATGGGCAACGATCCATCAGTTTCTTCTTTTGTTTAATTTTAATTTCTTTTCGTCTTCCTACCAGTTTCTCTGAGCTGATGGACTCAGAGCTGGCTGAAACAAATACAGTTAATATCATCTCAGCCGTTTTTTGGTTCTTTCCAACTGGACCTGAATCCACACCGACACGTTCCCTTAAAAAATGCTAGAACTGTTTTCCCTGCTTGCTTTTGGGCATTTTCATTTGGTTCATGAATTCTCACTTGGCTTGGTATTGTCAAGGGGTTCCAGCACTGTTTAGGGAAATTTGGGCCCAGAAATGAGGGTTGGGGTTAAGGAAAAAGCAAAGATTTGGGGGAAACAATTAGCCAAAGATCTTCGGGTGTGTGGTTCAAGGTCCTGTAGCACAGCTGGAGAGAGGCTACAGGGACAGCCCAGAAGCCAGCTCTGTCACTCACATCTCCCCACAGGATGGTACCTCTTTGTGGCCTTTCTCTGAATAAAAAAGGACCATCCAGGGAGGTGCCACTCAGAGAGGTTAGGAAGAGCTCAGTGTGCAGTTCCTGGCATCTGGATGAGAGGCAGAACACCACGCCTCACAGATTCACCCCAGACCGCAAGATCTCTTGTAGTTTTGGCAAATTTGCGGCAAGTGTGAAAACAAATTATCCTACTTCCTGGGCGGGGGGGTGGGGGGGGGGTGGGGTGGGGCGGTGGGTACTTAAATTGGACTGAGTTCAAATCCTTCAAAGTATTTTTTTTTTAATTAGAGTTTTAAGAGCACATAGTGAGGTGCAAAGAGAGGTGGAAAATGACTCCAGCCTCCCTTCGCTCTGCTTTGGAGAGAAATGAGTGGAAGTAAGGAGTTAAGGTGAGTAGGACTTTGATGGTAAGAGATTAAGTAATAGAAAAGCACTGGTCTGAGATAAACAATCCCATCTTTCTTGAAATTCTGAGAAAGAGAGAGAAAGAGGGGGGGGGGGAGAGGGAGAACAAGAGAACCTGGGAGACACATGTTCATTCCCCAGGAGCACTTGCAAATTTGCAAATCTGGGCCCTAACTGGTCCCCCTCCCCCAACCCTAACTTGGTGATCTATTGTTCTTACAGGCTCTATTTTTTTTTTTTAAATCTCCAAAGAGAAGGACCAAGAGGAGCTTATAAATCCTTTATCAACAGGTAATTCCACAATAACCTTCTGTCCTTTAATCTGTAGCTTTGTTTTGGGACTAGATATTCAGATAAAACTGTTTTAGGATTGTTTGAGCTTGTTGGTAACTCTGGTTCTTCATTTTCTTTCTTTTTTTTTAAAATAACTACTTTCATCGTGCAGAAAGCTGGCTGGTTGTCAGAGAGAAGGAAGCAAGAAGTCAGACTTCCTGTCATTGCCACTTGATGAGCTGTGGCATTGGGAGGGGGGGATGGTAGGTCAGGGAAAAGGACAGATTTGAATATTAGTGGGCGTTTGCTTCTTTTCATTCATTTCTTTGTTGCCATTTCATTGTCATTGTACATGTAGCAGCCTATCTCCCATACAGATTATTCCTGGATTCTGGTTTGCTGTGGGGCCTCCGGAAACCAAGGAGAGCCAGCTGTATTTAATGCCCAAGAGGTTTCACACAGTGCCTCAAGAGGTAGCGGGGTGGTGTGAGCGCCATCTCGTGGTCACTTTTGGTAGATCCCCTTCCACCTGTTAAATCTGTCCTAAGGCCAGGTTCTCACCATCTTGTCATTCCTGAAATCCTTTCCCCTTCCAGAAGCAACTCCGGAAAGTGTAAGTTTCAGATATTGGAAAGCGTCTTTGTATTATTGAAAAAGGAGAAACTGATTAGTGAGTCTACTGCAGTCACCTGTAATTGTTTTTAATGTAAGCATATATGTTGACATTTCTCCAGTTAGAATGACTCTGAGGCAGGGTCCACTCCTGTCCCTTCTGATTCCCTGATGGGAACCTTCAGTGCTTGCTGTGAGTCGTTCTGGGCACTGTTCCTGGCTTCCCCCTCTCCCCGGGAAACAGCACAGGTGTTTGGAGGCACAAAGGTAAAGAAGACGCGCGGAGCAGGTTTTTAGTTAACAAGCTCAGTGGAGACGTGAGTTTTGAGTCAAGTCAAACTCGGGCCTCAAGACCACAGAACACAGACTTCCTAAAAATGGTTTTTAAAAAAATCATGAGAAAAGTACTTTACTTAACAGAAGGAATCTATATGTCCTTTTATAGAGGGTTGAATGAGCTGATCTTTGTAGTCTCTTTCCTGCTTTAAAATCCTTCAGAACAAGCCTAGGCAATGTTGTTGATGCTATTTATGAAAATGTTCAATAGGGTAAAACACTTCTAATGAAAGGCAGACTTTGACTTCCACTGATGTTTCCTGACTTTCACCTGAACTGGAGACAACAACCTTGATCCTTTTCAGTTCTCTTGATGAGATGGGCTGTTCTGGCACTCCCAGGTCCCTGGAACTGTGTGTGTGGTTTCTTCCAACTTCGGAATCAACTCCTTCTCTCTCTCTCCCTCTCTGGCTTCTGGTGAATTTTCATCACCTAACTGAGCACTCTCACCAAGACCAATGTCTATTCAGATTTTCAGACGAGAAGCTAGCATTATTGACTATTGAAACTAAAAGCGAAGTTAGAAAATATTCTAATCTAACCTTGATTCAGCAGATGAGGATGCTGAGACCCCACCGGGTGGAACAACCTCCCTGGGGTCACGTAGTGACTGGCAGAAGTGGGCCTGCCTCACTTCCGGCTTCCCCATTCAGTGCGCTTCCTTGTCATCACGCCTGTCCCACTCTCTGAATAAACCTTATGTCATTTTCAGGCTTCTCTTTCTGACTAAGTTTTTTTTTTTTTTAAGAGAGTGGTGAATTGAGAAACGAACATGTCCTGTTTTTCAGGTTGGGTACATCAGTTGCACGCATTCCACCACAGTGGATGAAGCATTAACTGGAAACTGCTAATGGGAGAATCTGCAAAAAATGGCAGGCTGACTGCATCCTTGCTTCCCTAAAAGCGCACTCATCACTCCAAGGGACTGTCCTCTCCTAGGTATCAAAGCTTGGGTGGAGGGTGGATGTTTCTGTTAGAAAGTTTCCACCTCTCAGGGTCATTCAGTCACTGGTTGGCAAAGGCACAGATGCCCTAGTTTGATAAACATGGGCCCTTCAGAAGTCAGCATGGGGACCTTGGGGAATGGGAGAGGAGAGGGAGAAGGTGGGGAGGGGAGGACCTGGGCATGAG
Organism: Ctenodactylus gundi; assembly: GCA_004027205.1. Classification (NCBI taxonomy): domain Eukaryota; kingdom Metazoa; phylum Chordata; class Mammalia; order Rodentia; family Ctenodactylidae; genus Ctenodactylus; species Ctenodactylus gundi. Next base: position 177,700 of record PVKB01003713.1, read on the forward strand.
ATTGCACAGATGCTGCTGGAGGGTCATAGCTGGCATTTGATTGGAGAAGAAGTTGAAAGGTCATGGCTTTGAGACCTCCCACCTTCACTGGGCTTAAAAATCAAATTATGTTCATGAAAGCAGCCTATCTCATATCCCTGGGTATGGGCTCATTGTCCTCCCCTTGTCACCTTTGAGCCTCCTGGATGTAATTTCCTCTGGCACTTTTCATTTTTCCCCTCTAAGCAGAATAATAAAAGAAGACGGAGAAGGGCTTCTCATGATCTCACCTCATTAAGAGGCCATTTCTGTTTCCCACAAGACCAGATTTTTAAAAAGCCCCTCAAACAAATATTCTACTTCTTCCCAGGACTATTAGTCAGGGAAATGACTGGTTGGTTATGTAACTTCTTTTTTTGACTCTTACTAAGCCAGCAACACCAAGGAGAGTTGGGCTGATGGAAGAAATAAGGCCCTCAGTGTGTGTTTCAGGGGGAAAAAACGTCTGTGATAAATCAAACCAGAACTAGTGAAAATGGAGCTGGGTAAAATCTGTGTTTCCTGCAGGAGCTGTAATCTCTATGGCAGGTGCCACAGTTTCTATTTTTTCTCTTTTCCCCACTTCGTGACCCAAAAGTATCTAAGTCAACAACCATCTCCCCTCTTGCCCTCAAAGAAAATTACTGTCTGACCAACATGAGGGTTGGGGCAATAGCCTGAGATCCACAGAGACCCTGCCACTGTGTAACCCAGGGGGAGAGGCAGGCCATACCTTGGGAACTAGATTCCAAAACTGTGGTTTGGGTGGTGGGACTGTAGGGTCTAAGGTAATAAGACAGTAAGCAAAGGATTCAAAAAAAGCTGAAGAGAGGTCACTGCTCTTGAAAAGTAGAGTGTCGGAAGATGAGAACTTTGGTCCATTGCACAGGACTTGGACTGCTGGATCAGGGCTCATTCGATCTCCTCTCTCTCTCAGGGGTGCTGTGGGCCAGGACCTCCTACGGACTTCTTCTCTGGGCTGGCGCAATCCCCTGGCCATTGAAGGACAGATCACCAATACCTGAAGACAGAGGCATCCCAGAAGGAGGGTAGGAAAAGAAGGTGCTCACTTGTCGTAACTTTGCACTCCGTGGTTTGCCTTCAAGTTGCTCGTTTACACAGACTTCCCCTTTTCCTCCTTGGTGGGGAAGGAGGGGAAGGATAAGGAGCGACTGGTTAGGAGGGAGAGTACAACCTGAGGGACAGGCTCAAAGGCAGCAGAAACGAGTAGACAGATGGCAGCCGGCTGATCCTGCTACAGCCCTGCTTCCTTCACATACCCTTAATATGTTGCAAAGCACATTATAATCACCCTCCCCACTTGTCTCATATTATAAAATACAAACAAATGACAGAAAAGATCATTTGGCTCGCGACTGCCCACTGCTCAGAACCACAAGGCCCGTCGTTTTCTTCCCGTGCCGAGGCGGTGGTTGTAGGGGCGCATCTTCATTTCCACAAAGGGGATGGAGAACTCGTGGCCTTTCCAGTGGTACCAGTTGATCCCCTGAGCATGAGAAAGATAAGCACGTCAGATCACTCTGTCCCTTCCATGAAACACCGTACTTGAAAAGAAGGGAATGATGGGAACAGGCCATCTAAGATGAGGGTTTAGCTATTTTTGGTCAATAAGCAGCTTTATGGCCAAGTTCCCAGTAAAGTGAAGAGGAAGAGAGCGCCCTCCCAGCTTTCGCCTTGAACATGTGCCTGCACCGGGATCTTTATTGGGAATAGGTTGCTGGCAACCCCTTACAGCCCATTCTACACTCTTGACTTTGAGAGTCGTATCCATGGGCATTTGTATTTCCCAAACAATGTGGGAGCATTTTTAAAGAAAATAATTCTTTGCTCGCTCCAGATGGGAGACTCAGGTGATCTCAACTGTGAAAGGATCCATCATCTGAGATTCCCCAGATATAAGGAATTCCCAGGCTATGGCTTTTCAGTGACAAAACCCAGGAAGGCGCAGTTGTTCCAGACATCTCCTCAACTCCTAGCCCAACCTTCAGACTTGCAGTCTCTTGGAGAAAGAAAGCACAGTTCACTGGAATTTTTCTGACCCCTTGCTTCTGCGTCGCCCTTTTTGGGTGCAGTTGATCCCAAGGAGCCATACCCTGAACTGATACGCTTCTCCCGTAAGGGGATGAAATGCAAGCTGACTGGCCGCCAGGACTTCTCAGAGTGAGTTCTAGCTCCAGATGCTCCTCGCAGGAAGGGAAGGAAAACATCCAGACTGTTCTGTGACTTCTGCCTGTGCTGTTTCTATACAGGTATCTGTAATACTTTTCTCATTATAGGAGTTCTTTCTATGATTCTAATATTTCACTTGAAAAGAGAAATAATGAATATAGATACAAAAATTTTCAGTAAGATTCTGGCAACTAGAATCCAGCAAGTAATCAGGAGGATCATATACCATGATCAAGTGGGATTTATTCCTGGGATGAAAAGCTGGTTCACCATGTGTAAATCAATCAGTGTAGTGCATCACATTAACAAAAGTAAAAACAAAACCCACATGACCATCTTAATTGATGCAGAAAAGATCTTTTTATAAAATCCAATATCCATTCATGATAGAAACTCTGAGGAAAACAGTAATAGAAAGGCCTTACCTCAAATTGATATGCCAAACCTATGGCAAATATAGTAATGGACAGAAATTGAAAGCATTTTCCTTTAAATCAGGAATTCAACAAGGCTGTCCAGTTTCAGCACTGCTATTCAACAGTCCTTGAAGTCCTTGCCATAGCAATCAGGTAAGAAAGTGAAATAAAGGGAATACATATTGGAAAGGAGGAAGTCAAATTATCCTTATTTGCAGATGATATGATTATCTACATAGAAAACTGTCAGGAGCCGCAAGGAAAAGCCACTTCCTTGAAGACAAGCACCCGCACCCCTCCCCCAGACACAAGATACTCCCCTTAGTTAGGCAACTAACCCTTCCCCCAGACACAAGACACTTCCGCGTAGTTAGGCACCTAGGAAACTTAGTGACCTGCTGGCAAGCTTTGATCGGACCATCCCTATCCCCCTCCTTTCCCCCTCCCCACGCCCACGGCTAAGATATAAGCCGCCGCTGTACCAATAAAATTTGAGGCTTGATCAGAACCCTGTCTTGCCTCCATTTCTCACGCCCCTTGTCTGCCTTCATTCTTCTAGGTGATCTCCTCGGTCTCACGTTGTTGTCCCGCGGGTCGGGACAAAATGGCGCCCAACGTGGGGCTCGAGTGAAGATCCACCGAAGAACACCTACTCAGGAAACCCGGCCGGGTATTTTCGAGCCGACGGAAGGACCTCCGCATATCGGCTCCCGCTCGAGATCGCCGCGGT